>JAPEVF010000854.1:0-19222 GCA_029747585.1 Pleurotus djamor | reverse complement strand
TAAAGTTGGCGTGAGTAGGTTTTGCTGGCGTGCCTTCTGTACACTCACATTGCAGCGGCTCGTCCAAGGCGTTGACTTACCTCACAAACGGAGTCATCAGGGACAGAAGAGTCTTCCATGCAGATCGTCCCACGAGTGAATTTTTTGCCGCCATTAACAACCAAAGTACCTTCCCATCACTTATTGACTTACTTCCAAGAACTAATTTCATGGCTTCGCGGAATACAGTGCAGCTCGAATGTACATACCATGACGCTTGGACCTCCGGAACTCCAGAAGAAATCATCCGCCAGGCTCAAGTACGATTGCTCAAGCAGGGATGGACAAAAACTCACCTTGCTCTTTCTTCATCCGTCCAGTATGTTGAACATACCTGCCTTCTTTCTACCTTCATATCTAGATGGACCCGGTTGCAGAGCGCGATTCATGCGCGGCTTCTTTCAATCAGGAAATCTGAATCGCCCCGACATTGGTGTTCAATTTATCGGACATGCCCTCGATATCGTCAAGCTTGGAAGGAAGCAATGGCCGAACGCGTCGTCTGCAGATCGAGGTGACATATTCAGTGATACCTTCTTGTTCAATCTCCAGAGCGAATGGTTGGAGCAGTATTATCGGGTACGAGTCACTACTCTACAGTCAGAACTCCTACAATTTTCTCACCGTTAAACGGTGGCTCAGGCATACGATATTCGTTGCAATGACCCCGATTCTCCTTACTCCTTGGAGGATATGAAAAAAGAAGCAGACAGCCTCATCCACGCGATTGATTCGAATCCAAGCATCCTTCAGGATTTGACCCAGCGACAGGTAGACACTGGGTTCCAACTTTCATTTGTCACATACCCCAAGGTCAACGCATACGCGTAAGCCGCTTCGTTAGCATCTTCGTGGTCGAGACTCAGTCTTAAGCATTCTTAGGATACTTGGGTTCTACTACGGTGAGAAGGCTCGAGGTGCTACAGATGCGCATGAGTGCATAGCACACCTTGACAAGGCTGGCGCAAATTACATGATGGCGGCCCGCTCTGCACCCGAGGACGATGTGTATCATCTAAGTCAGTAGCAAGTGAAAGGGACGTTATGGCATGAGCACTGATGATCAATACGACAGACTACCTCGAATGTGCATTACAACTCCAGATTCGAATGCACTCCACCCTGAAGGTGACTTATCCAGTTATCCAGAAGATATCCAAGATATACCCGCAGGTTAAGAAGATTTGGGCATACTCGGCGCTGTTCATGAGTCGAGATGCACGGCACAAGAAAGTCATTGAAGCCGAAAGAAAGATATCCGAGATGTTGGGACAGGGTACTCTTTCTATGGACGATGTATATCCACTGTAAGTGATGTACCGGCCAACCACTATTCCCCCGACCGTTCGGAACGAAGGGAGAAAAGAGAGCCCCTGTTCCCTAGACCCCAGCCCCTATTCAGAATTTCTTCGCTTTACTTGCGATCGCGAAACTCACTAGCTGGTAAACACAAGTTGCTATGAAGGAGCTCACAGCACTACACCCTGCTCCTGGCTGTGTGATCGTACTTAGACTGGATATGATGTATTTCACGTGGACGGTGACGACCAATGCAAGACCCAGCACGTCGCCCACTTCGACGTGCGATGGGGACCGGTTGGCGTGAGTTCCAGTCCTCTCCACTACTACCAAGCCTCGGATAGAAGCATGGAGGAAGCTTACGAACCGCATATGAAAGCTCATATACTTTACAAACAGGTCACATCATATTAGCCCACCGACCATGAGCAGCAACTGTCTCGGTGTAGTTATTCCCCTCTCACAAGAGCTCTTCAAATGCGCTCTTGATTGTCTCAGAAACTTGAGTCCTCCCATGAAGAATTCTCTGCCTATCATGCGCAGGATCAATGAAGAACATGAAGAGTAGAGTAAATGGAATGTCCCTGATCAAGCAAGGGCGAGATCAACGCCTCGAACAAGCACTTTTGGGGAGGAAAGCGACCGGAGTGTTTGCGTAGGTCATCTTAAATTCGTTGAATCGCCGCACGTTCAGTGGCAATGTGACCCGCAGTCCCTAGCCCCTGATCAGCAATTGACTTCGACCCATCATATGTCGCAACCTGCATGTGTCTTCTTTTTATGTAAACGGTACCATTACAGTGTCTTTCACTCTTTCCACGATGGCCGAAAAGAATCTCGAACTCCGCGACAAAGTGGACGCTTTGAAAGTTGAAGGAAACACACTCTTTGGGCGAAAGAATTACCAGGCGGCCATCGAGAAATTCACGGCTGGTCTAAAGCTAGATGATAAACACGCGATCCTCTACTGCAATCGCGCCGCGTGTCATCTTGCTCTATCAAAGTATGTTAGACCCTTCATCCATGCCATCCATCTGAGCATTGATCCTGGCTTGATGCCAGGTATGTTGAGGCCTCCGAGGATGCTAAGCTGGTAAGTAGAACCGGCATCGCTCTGAGTCGGGTTCCAGTTGACACACGGCGCATCTGATAGGCAATAAAATATGATCCAGAGTATATCAAGGCCTACGGGAGGCTCGCTAGTGCCTTTCATGTGAGCGTCCCACAATGTTCATCTTTTCACCATCGTGATGTTTGCATTCGAGTTTGTAGGGAATGGGCTCTCCTGATGCCGCGGTGGATTCCTGGCAGAAAGCCATTGACCTGATCTCGAAGGGTGATATGGGCCCTGAGCAGAAAAAGCTCCGTGACTCCTTCGCCGCTAGTATGAAAGCTTCTCGAGGCGCTTTCGCGGAGGCTCAGAAGACCAATCAGCCGCCGTGGCTGGTTTCAAGTAAAGACAATGTACTACCTTGGCAGGTCGCCGAGGCTATGTTGCCAGGTCTACAAGCTGCCAGTCGTCCGTTCAGCAGCGTAAGTCACCTTTACCCTGGGTTTCTACTATCGGTTTCACGTCGAGTCTTAGGCCTGGGTAATCAGTTGCGCGTACAAAGTTCGTCGCTATAACTTCATCCCGTTGATACCTACATTCTAAGCTTTCGTAGGACTTCAAAATGGGGTTAGATTGGTTAGACGAACTCAAAGAAAAGGACATGGGTGGCGATCAAGGCCCGATGCTGGGTGGAAAAGTTGGCGTGAGTATAGGTATCCCCGCTTCTACTTCTGCCCTCATTGATATGGGTCACCCAAGGCACTGACTCACCTCTCAAACGGGATCATCAGAGACAGAAGAGTCTTCCACGGAGATCGGCCTGTCAACGAATTCTTCATCGCTTTTCAACAACAAGGTACACCAATATCAATTGGTTATTCCAAGAACTAGGTAATCTCATTGCTGCACGGAACAGTGAAACTCGAGACCATGTACTCCGACGCCTGGACGACTGGGACTCCAGAAGAAGTCATCCGCCAGGCTCAAGCCCGACTGCGAAAGCAGGGATGGACCAAAACTCGCCCGGCCCTTTCAGTGTCTGTTCGGTATGTTTAGAATCATAATTTCATTTCTATTGTAATTTGCTGAGACGACTTCGATCAATCATCACAGAGCGCGTTTTATGCGAGGCTTTCTTCAATCAGGAAGCTTAGATCGCCCAGACCTCGGTGTTCAATTTATCGGACATGCCCTCGATATCGTCAAGCTTGGTAGAAAACAATGGCCAAACGCGTCGCCTTCGGATCGAGGGGTTATATTCAGTGATACGTTTTTGTTCGGGCTCCAGAACGAATGGTTAGATCAGTATTATAAGGTAAGGACCACTATAATCAGTGTTTCTGTGATTTTCCCCGCCACCTAACATATGGCCTAGGCATACGCCGCTCGTCGCGAAGACCCCAACTCCCCGTACTCCTTAGAAGACCTGAAAAAAGAGGCAGAAAGCGTAATCCATGCGATCGACTCGGATCCAAGCCTGATACGGGATATGCTCCAGCGAGAGGCAGACACTGGTTTCCAATTGTCATTCATTGCATACCCGAAGGTCAATGCCTACGCGTAAGTAACATGCTTAGCACCTTCTTGATCGTGTCTTAGCATGAGTAGGGTACTCGGCTTTTACTATGCTGAAAAGGCTCGAGGCGTGGCGGATAGTGATGTCGCGGAGTGGAGGGCACACCTCGACAATGCCATCGCAAATTACATCATGGCGGCTCGGTCGGTCCCCGAGGACGATGTTTATCATCTAGGAAAGTTCAATTTGAATGCACGTTATAGCTTGAGAACTAACCAATGTGATATAGCATACTTCGAATACGCGTTACAGCATCAAACCAATCGCCAGTCCACCCTAAAAGTGACGTATCCAGTCATCCAAAAGATAACAAGGGCATACCCGCAAGTCAAGAAACTTTGGGCATATTCGTCACTATTCAGGAATCGAGACCCCCAGTTCCAAGAAGTCATCAAGGCTGAAGCAGAAATTTCCGAGATGCTGGCACAAGGTACTATTTCCATGAACGATGTCTATGAATACAAGTGGTAACGTACCGACTGTTGCCAACTCCGACTGTTCGAATGAATATTCTTGGAGAGTGCTTGATGTCCATTCGATGATCCTTCGCTGGCTCTGAGAACAGAACTAGATCCCTGCGAACGGCTAAATAAGATGCAAGCGGCGGTCAGGTGGGTCACTCACTAACCGATCTAAGGGGCCCGCGGATATGTCAGGGGATGCGGCTGTGAATCCTCATCACCGGATCCTCTATATTTGGCCTCTTGGGACGCGTTAGTCTGGACCTATGAATGGCATGAAGATGCTTGACTCCGAGTTACACGTCGTACGCGAGTGTGGGCCAACCTGACCTTGTTCCCCAGCCTAGCACTGTACTCGCAGTCAGTGATCGGCGAATATAGGTCTACGCGTTTGTCCATGACGCCATCGGACCGGCGGCTCTGCCAAACGCAAATTCAAAACCTCAAATTGGCTGAGCGTGGTAAGCAATCGCAGCACGGAACAAACATGGCACATGCGTTGGAAGGGCTTACCATTCAATAATCGACATCGAGCGGCGCGCGGTGGGAACATGTTTTCGAAGAGGAGCCAATGGAATTGTTGCGTTGATCATATCTCCGCATCCATGCGGCGATTCCCAGCTTGCTTTGGAAAAGGCTAGGGTTGTGGGGTCGAAAGCGAGGAAGGGGGNATNATGATAGGCTGTTTCGGTTTCGACAGCTCAATCCCTCTTTGCGATCAGGGAGAGACGTCAAAGCGGGTAGTGCCCGTTCGAGTCCAGAGCCGCCTTGGTGGCAACACAGACTTAGCACCCATCGAGTGAGGAAATGTAGGAAGTAGATAACGTGTCCTGGGGAATTCAGGGATGCACAGCGCCGTCGAGTGGCTGAACCCTTAGTGTGAAGGGTTGCACAACCCCTCATTTCAAGTGGTTGGATAAGCTTGGTGACAAATATACAGCCCACAAACACGAACGAGCTCACCTGAAGAACCCCTTCGAGAGGTTCATGTGGACAAGAAGACCATGGTTCCACGGTACCATTGCTTCTCTCACACCTTCCACTCGCTTCTAGATGCAGCTTTTGACGACCCCTCGGATGTGGTGACAGATAAAGCAGGATATCAAGATCCCCAAGTGCTCAAAGAAGCACGGTATTGGAGGACCCCGAATAATGGTAGAGGAACCCTGATTCCCAATTCAAGCATTTTGGCCTGAGGAATTTTAGGCTGAAATCTGCGCGAAATGCTTCTCCCAGATGTATTGCGACTACGGGAGCATGCAAGGTTGCGCTGAGTGTTCAGCGTGTGCTGAATACTCTGGCACGAAGTGCATCAGCAGAAAGGCTTGTCGTAGAAATAAGACTGACCTTCGTGTGAATGATGGTTTCCCGAAGGAGCGTTGGGGGTTCGATGATGTCGAAAGGGGGCCAAAGGACAATTCTGAACCAATAGTGTAGTGAATATTGTCAGGATTTAGACGAGGGATCAGTATACTCGGTCGTGCTTCTTGCCTTGACGACTGTAATAGCAGCAAAGATTGATTTGCCTGGTCGCCGATGAGCTTGCTCGTAGCATCGTTCGTCTTGCAAAGTCGCGTCGCCAGAAGGAAATAGAATAGACAAGCAGTCCATATGCCGATCCGTTGTATCGGAGAAGCAATAGTTTCCTGCAACTTGGTCTTGACGGCAGGTTCGCAAATAAGCAAACCTATGGGCGGGTTTGCATCAGCGAGACGCACAATACACATCAATGACATCAACTCACAAGAGGGTACTACGGTCGCCTGCCATGTTACTCGAAGCATCTACATCACCGGTGAAGTGTGAGGCGACGGACCTAAACCACAATGTGAATGAGATGGTCATTGGGGAGATTGAAACACCACACCCTCTCACCAGTTTCATTCGCGTAGACGATATGGTACACCAAGAACAAGACAGAACACACGACACGAACCACTTTGGGCGGACCGATGAGACCGTCGTGGTATGGAATGGTTAGAAGCAATGGGGGAAGAGGTGAAGAAGGTGCGAACAGAGATAGCGAGGAGCAAGGAGGTAGCGGTGGGAGGAATGACTAGGGGAGGGTCAAGGTGTTCGGGGTAGTACGTACTTATGCCGTCAACGGCGACTCGCTGGGAAACGCAGAGCTCAGCGTGATCTACCGTCAAAGGAGCGGAGGATTGGCGGAGGAGTTTCACTGACAAAGATTGCCAGTCATTAAGCTACTTCCTTTCGTAGGAGAACGACACGGTCCCGACTTTTTCGGGAGAACGGACATTTCTGAACCTGAGGCGCGAAAGCAGACTTTTGGCCGAAATGGTACCAGTCCCCAGTCAATTGTTGGGATCTGACTTTTCTACCTTTATCCGGGGTCCTGATATTCGTCCTTCACACGAAAAGGTGGCTGGCAAGCATCGCCTCGACGGGAAAGTCCTTGAAGAAGCATCATCATTGGTTGAACGTGAGAGAAGAACGGATACACGTGCGCGTCCATATGGAGTTCAAGTGCCAGGGTGACACGAAAATAAAGACGCGATGATGAATTGTTGAGATGTTGACAAACAAAAGCGATGATACAGATTGTGTCGATACAGGACGTTTGACTTGAGTACGAGAAAGGGAGACGAGTATATAGCACGACAAAGTGGTGTCAATTGGCACCAATCGAAGCAGCAGAATGTAGCAACAGGGAGATCATTCGTGAAAATTGATCAGGTCATTTAGGTAGGTGCGAAGAAGAGGAAGGAGTCAGCGCCGGGAAAGTCAAAAGAATTGGTGAGAATGCAGCTCGTCGTGGGACGTGGTGAGCACGCATTGTTGGGAGGGCCTGGGGGACGCTAGGTGTGTCGAGGAGACTCGAGATGGTGATGGTTGGGGTTCAAGACGAAGGAAGATGACGCGTAGCCGTCGAGCGTGGTCATAGCGAATTTCACACCACGCGATCTCTACTCCCTGTTTCGGACTTGGGCATCTGCACGCAAACTATACAAGGTCAAGAGTCAGACGAGCGCATCCTTCCTTTCCACCCCCACAATCCCCTCCATTCCACTCGCGAAGTAAACCAAATACATTCACTCTCTCTCTACCCTGTGCATACATACATCCCATGTACACTCGAGCTCGACTATCGCTCCACTCCACAACCCATCCGTCCCTTCGACACACCGCCGCCGCTCCCACAGCCTTCTAACCACATCCCGTCAACCTAATGGTAACCCAAACACTCCGAGTCAGCCACGTCGCAGCGTACGAAACCAATCAACACATACACTCATATGATCATGTATGCGCGTCCGCCCATACCCATCGCTCGTTCTCCCCTCGTCATGCGCCACCCACCTTCTTCATAGCATTGTTGCGTCTTCACCGAGTCGCGAGGGGAACCTAGAATGAGAGAGAGAATGTGTCAGCTACGTGAATGAACAACGCATGCATACCCGAGCCAACTCACCTATACCGGCTCTAATAGTAACCCACTCATCCATCCCTCTCCGCAACCAACCTAACCCACCAAACGTCCACCACCATCACCCCAATCGTACTCGAAGGCGGCTTCCCTCCCTGTCTTGCCTTTCAGTTCGTGTTCCCGTGGTTTTCCCATTTTCGACTCTTATTGATGAAACACGTCTTCAGTGCTTTTTGTCGAGTACGTATTGAGGCCCTCGAAAAAAAAAANGGTGGATGACTTTCGGCTGGATGTCCAGAATCGTGGGCGTTGTGGGTTTGATCCTTGAAGCCAAGGCCAACGGGAGACGGAGGGGCGAGTAGCTTCGTGAGGGATCCTAGAGTAGACGTTGTCAGTTACTTGATCATGAAAATAGAAGGAAGCATGCGCTCACGCACACACACACACACCTGTACAACTTGGACAACCCGCCGCGTCCTTCTCGTCGTCCATCCTTCCCGACAGCCAACCACCACCACCACCACTGCCGCGTCATCCGACCTACGACCATCTCATCTCGTTTCGTTGAGGGTATCCAAGCTTCGAGGAGACTTTTTTTCTTCATATAATTCGGACTTTTTTTTTCGCTTCGTGGTATCTTTGATCCAATAAGCGTGATGTTTGATTTTCGACAATTTGGTGATGTGACGCGTTTGTGGATGAAGTTGCTGTGCAGGGTCTTGAGAAGGGTGGATGGGATTGTAGGAGAGAGGGAGGGCGGGCGGAAGGGAGACGATGGAAGGGAGATGATGGAAGGGATGAAGCAGAGGGAGGAAAGGGAAGGGCGGAGTGAAGGGGAGTAGAGGGGAAGGAAGCTTCAACGACGTCGGACGCCAGAAACGTCAGAAATAGCGTCGAGGAGCGGAGAAGGGTACGACGACGAGTCGTGGTCGTGTCGTCAGTGTTGGCGGCGGCGGTGGTGGTGGTGGTGATGATGATGGTGGTGGTGGTGGGAGAGGAAGAGAGGTCAGAGATAACAAGTCCGCCTCAATCAATGATCGGCAGACTGACTCTGACATCTCAAACTTCTTCCCCCCCTCCCCATCACCAATCCCATCAACGTCGAGTGGCTACGCAATTCGTAAGTCCACTACTCCAAGTAAATAAATCTGCGCTGGGTAGACGTACTGATATAGATATTTTGAAGCTTGGATCCTCGGAGTCGGCCGAACGCGTTGTGTTGAATGCAGACTCGCGTAGGATTGAAAGTAAAGGTTCAACGTTCAACTTGAAGTGCCTGTCGAACGTAAAAATGGTGAGTAACATGGTCGAATTCAAAAGGAATACAATAATCGAGTACTCACATGCCATCCGTGTACTCTAGAGTATGTGAGGAAATGAAAATCCTCCGGGTCGGGCTACTCTCGCCTGTAGGCTGTCCGACCATCATCCAGATTCAGAGGCCAAGGTCGTGTTCGCCTCGACGATGGGTACGACTGATCACTGGGGGGGGTGACTTGTACTACCCCCGTCCGCCGTCGAAGCATCGGACACATCGAATATTCTGTAAAGGAGAACAAGGTCAGTCCAACCATCCGCTCGCGTATGAACAGCAATGGGGTACTTACCTGTCATGTCATGTCCATCGCGTAGGGAGCCGCCGACTCTGTGGCCAGAGCGGAGCAACGACAACGCTCTATATGGGAGTAACCAAACGATGACAAGTGAGTTGTTGGTCGTTCGTGTTCGAAGGGGTGTTACTGACCTTGTGGTATAGTGCGGAGGGCATCAAGAGTCCACGAGTCAACGTACGATGCCGATCGTGACGGGTACGGCTGGTAGGTAGGATGATGGTGACGCGTTGATAGCAGCGACATGAAGACCCGTCCGATAGCGGTGGTATTCCAAACACCAGGAGGCCAGAAATCCATGGACTCGACGTCGCCGATGACCCCCTTGGAGTGGAGAGACGCAATGGTGGTGGGCGGGGGGAAAGGAAGAAAGGATGGTAAGTTTCCCTCTTTCCTCTCCCCTCTTCCTTTTCCTCTTTCCTCTTTCCTCGCTAACCCCCGTGCGCGTACCTACTTTCTCATCGGCTGCCTCCACAGTGACAGCAAGAACAACAACACAAAGTTTAAAGAATCACACCCCCAAAATCCACCATGACTCAAGAGTCAACAACCGAATCAATCAAATATTCGATACTCAATTCATCGCCTCCATTCCAGAATCCAGAATCCAGACTAATGTGTAGGGTCCGTCAATCAAGCTTCACGAGTGACGAATCACCGCAGCGCAATGCGCATGGTTCCCAATAAGTAATTCGATCAATCGTACATGGTATGTACCGTCCAGTCAAACGATCTGGGAAAACCAATTTTCCAGGGTGTCTTCTTCGTTTCGACGCATTGGGGTGCGTATCGTGATTGTCTATTTATTTTGTGGTACCTGATACGTACACTCACTAACTAGTAACACGCTTCTTTTCTAGCTTTGTTGCTGTCTATCCAAACTGCTGCCGTCCTCGCAAGTACCCAGATCATTGGAACCTTCGAATTCGTACCTTGGAGCTGGCCGTTGTCATCGGTGTCGGCTGTCCGCGGTGTTGGCTAGTCAAGTGAGTCGTGTATCCCAATCCGAGTGTTCGAGTTCTCATTTTGTCAAGTCGTGTGGAATAGTGTCAAGTCGACGGCGATGACATGGCGATGACATGATGTAACCCCGGTTCGTACGACCAAATAAACAATTCACGCGTTTTCCATCGGTCGTTCCAAGTCCTAGCTGCAAGTCAAATAAACTATGGATACAATATTGATTACTGCGAGGTCAATGTGCCTCCGAAGCTACGCCTACGCCGTGATGTGACCAAGACAACAGAAATTCCAAGAAAACAAACTAATAGAAAGTGTCTCCGCCGCCGAACGTTCCGTTCCGTTCAATCTACGACGATGACGGCATTGTCAGCTCTCGACATACGCAAGAATGATTCCAGCCCGGTCAGGATCCATGCCCCGTCATCGGGAGAGGGTGTCCTTACTCCCATCACCGATCGAATGTCTGTGTCTGGTTCCGGGGCCGAGGATGGAGAAGAGGAAGACGAAGAAGGAACAGCTGGATGGACACGCCACACGCGTGGAGTTAATGGTTGTCGGGACCGAGATGGATGAAGCACATACCGGCGGTTGAGGACTCGATGACGATCGCTGCCACCTGCTCGCTACAAGCAGCCTCCGTGACCAGCGACGACATGTCGGCATCTTCCTTGGTGTTTGCACCACTGGCTGGGGCATGACTGACTGGGGCACAACGTCAATGGGGTCCCTGAGAGATCAAATCGACGCAGCACGTACCAATAACACCTGTTGCCTCCACATCGTAATCGCGTCGCCGGGTCGCGTGGAGCCTGTCCATGATGGACTGAAGACCTGTGGACACTCAGAGATCGAAGTTCCTGACACGAAGACAAGCAACGTACGCTTGACCGCGTTGGATTGCTTGACGGCAGTAAACCATTTTGTAGTGGTCTGTCGAAGGGAGCAGATCCTCTGACAAAGCAACGAAATCTCTGGCGATGGCGACTGCGGTGGTGTTGGGTACGGGTGTGGTGGTGGTGGTGATATGGTGGAAGTGGTGAATACGAGCATGGTGGGGGGAAGGGATCAAGTGGTAGACAATGAGTACGTACGATGGACTCTGTCATTCCCAAGCCAATAATTATCTGCTCCGTTTTTGGGAATGCACTCAAAGCTTACTTCCAAGATCTCTCGGGAAAATCCGTCGATTCGACAGCTACGCCTGGACCTGATGGATGATGGATGTGGGTTTAGTGAGATTTTTTTTTGGCTTCGTAGAGTAATGATGCTTCCATTTCTGTCATGTCTCCTCGCAACAAGTGTCCACCCCAACCCTGAACCTCCTTTATGCTCAAAGCTAGTTATTCCGTCAATGGCGGCGAATGGTGTTTCCAGGGCGTTATGTTGGCTTCTCCAAACGATCCGCCAGACTAGAAGCTCTACGCAGCAAGGCCGCCGATTGTTGCCGACAAGTCCTATCGCCAACGTGTGTCGCGTACCCCTTTCGTTCACTAGGACGATTATGGCCGTTCATTGGAACATAGTAGTCGGTCGTAGAGTTGTCGGGCCATGGAACTGTGGTCGTAGATGTACTACCTCTGTGGAAGTGAATACGAAACTGGGTCTATATTGATCATGAACATCTGTACAAAATTTCCAATATGACAATATTTACTACTTGACGCAGAGTCGCGATTGATTCACCTTGAAATATAACCTTCGAGATTGCAAACTCTACTCAAGGTCATGTACAACAAGTCGGTCAAGAGATACAACATTTCATGAGACCATCCCAGTTGCGAACGGAACATTGGTAGGGATAGTACAAGTGGGATTGGGGATTGGATTGAGGCTTTGTAGTACTTGATCAGACTCACGGCGGTCGAGTCTGACTTTCAGCCAAGTTCGATGTTTCCTCGTATTATCTGGAGCCCTCAGTGCTTAGAGTCAATAAAAGAGGTCAATTAAAGTGTAAAGGCATGTATGACAATCAATACTGCCTTCTCTGACTAGATCTCAAAGGTGGAAAGACGAATGCGAACAAGTTCAATCTGATTAGGAGTCACAGGGGTCGGCAGCCGTTCTCTCATTTCTCGACGTTCTGTGGTGAAAGCGACACCTTACAGGTACTGGAGCAACTATTCTATCGTTTCGCTGAGTTAATCAACACAATTGGGCTATCTCGGACGATTTCAGTAGTCCACTCGAGGATGAACTTGTAAGTCCTCTCTTTGACTTTCTCGGAGATAAGGCTTTTGTCTTCCTTATCCCCTACTTTCGACTCGACGCGTATACTTCCAGTACGCTGCGTGTATAGAGTTCACATACTATATACCCTTTTACTGGGCAGTCAACGAAATGAATACTGATCGCCCACAAACACATCTAAAATTGCCGGGAAAGTCATATTGTGGTCGTTTGCTCCGAAAGCGTCCCGAACATTGCCTTGTATTCTACATCACTATTTCTGCTTTACTAATGACAATACTGCCAGCACATCTACGCTAAGGCCTTCGGTTCAACTACTTGGATGGTGTAGCAAGAAGGGTCGCGGACATAAAGGACTAATACACGGAGTCCAGACGAGTAAGTATTTATGACAGGGTCCACGGAGCCGTAGGGCTGCAGCACAAAGTAGCGGCGCATCCTTAGCTGACGGACTATTGAGTGACTGTCATACTGCAAAAGGTAGAATGAGAACTCACAGAAACTCGGACGCCATGTCTCGGCTTGTTACGAGGGCATGCCATCAGTCAAAGGATGGTCGAAGGCTTCGACGACGACCAGAATGGCAGGAAATCGACCGGAGATGTGTTTGACAGAGTGTGTGTAAGGTAAGAATAGGAACGACTTCAAGCTGGAGGCCCGTGGCACGTCGACGGTGAATCGTGATGGAGACATGCGAGAAGAGCCCGGGGCTGTGAGTATGCTTGATGAAATGGGACACCGGGGCGAAGCAGAAAGAACTTCAGAGAGAGCTGGCGGAGACAGAGGGGGAGAGGCGTACGAGGAGGAGAAGGATGAGTGAAGTAGAGACAAAGTGGGGTGAAAGGGGAAGGAAGAAAGGATGGACAAGGTACCTGGTACGCAGCCATGTCGGTCGTCGGACTTGTTGCCTGAGTCACTGCAATATAGATCGAATCTCATCGTTGACAGCAATTGCTTGATCTGGAGCTCCCATATCCACGGATACACACGCTCAGGGAGTAAGCTTCGAACAGGGCGCCTTGTAAATTAGGATACAACGGGGCATCAGGCGAATTAGGGCACGAAGCTTGCCTCATTTCTTTTTCTAAATATTATCATCCACAATAAACCGGGGATAGCTAGCTGAGCACAACAGATACAATCATACGAGATGTATAAAAGCTTGAAATTTACGACTCCCTCTCTCAACTTTCCCCCGCCATGACCCGTCATTATGCCACTCCACTTTGCCACCATTGTTCGCGCTCGGCTCACCCTTTGCCCCTTCGTCCTTTCTTCCTTCTACTCTATACCTCCTTCTCCTCCTCGTACCCGTCTTTAATAGAACCTCACCGCCGCGTCTTCTAACTTCAACCTTCCACTAGCCCATCGGTATGTTGTTCTTGACGTGTTTGTGTTTTCGTGTCACTGACTCCTGTGTCCCTGTCTCCATTAGGGTCCGCGTCGGGACTTGTAGCTTACGCGCTCTTTGAAGCGCCCGACCTGTTCTTGCCTCTTGCCACCATCATCCAAGGTATGCCATTGCTTCGTTACGGGTCGATTATCAGCACTGACTATCCCATCTTACTAGACTCATATACTGTCGCACTCGCACTCGCAGACCTATGCTTTCATCCTTCAAATTGTAAGTTTTGACCTTCCCATACCTGTTCTCTGATTATTTTTCGCTTACTCTTCTGTTATGCAGGATCCTTTGGCTTTGAGCTTCTCTCCCTTGAGACTCGAAGCGCCGCGTGATTGCTCGATCTTCCTTGTGTCACTATGTAAGTGTTCGACGCTCTGTATCTTTGGTCAAAGCTAACTTTCCTTCGACTCCGCAGGTTCTTGCTGATTGCTGTCTACAGCAATCGGTCCTCCTCTCACCTCTCCCCTTCCACGAGCGGAGGCTTTCCTTCCCAAATGAGAATATTGGGTTCTGACCATCGACTGAGCATGTTCCCTTCAAGAGAACTTGTCTTTTGCGTAGCGCTGAAGTCAACTTTATGCCGGGTACGTTTTTTNCCCTTTATTTTTTTTCTCGTGTCTTCAACATTCTAACTACATGCTACGTAGCTAACGGAGGCCATTCTTACGACGCATAGGACCGACGCCAGATCTGCAAGTCGTTTACATCGTGGAGCTCACCCATTCGGACGTCAACTCTGCGCCGATCGTTGACACGGCTCCTCTATTTCTCATGTCCAAGTCCACGCCCACGGTCCTTATCAAAGTTGTCCATGCCATCGATGTGTCGTTCTTGACACGGCACCGACCGCTGGTCAAGCTTCCAGCTTGAGTAAGTGTCTTCATATTGTTCTCATTCCATTATGATCAATCTGACTCTGTCTCCTTCTATGCATAGCCGAGAAAGTACCGGGACGTTCCCCTCCTTCCTCGAGCTCCCAACATTTAGCAATTGAACATCAGTTACCATCCTTGTACGTGTTTTGATCATTCGCTCGCCTTTAACATATCAAACTGACTCTCCCTTAGTGGGTATTAAACCGGATTCTACTGGCGACACTTTGTGCCATTGTCATACGGCCCACCCTTCCCTTTGGCGCTGCTCTCCGTCATCACACCTCGACTGCGCCACCAACCACTTGACCTCGAAGTTCCTCTCCCTCATCCCATCCTCCACACCGCCTCTCTCTTCTCATACGAGAACGTATGAAGTACTTCATGGCATCACAAGTCCATCACCCTCGGCAATGCGCGAAATCAAATGCGGCGCCGATGCTCTTCCCTTCTCGACCGCGCCACCAACCACCTCGTCAGGTTAGCATCATTTGCTGGACAACGTTTTTGCTGCTTTGATCGCGGCGTCGACCACTTCATGGAGCCAAGCGCTTACCGAAATTATATCATGTGTGGTCGTCGGCGAAGCGAATTGTAAGTCTTTTATCTGTCTCATATTTCCCCCCATGCTCAACATGTATCTTCCAGCCCTTTGTGCTCATGTACTCATGGTGTCTCGCCGTAGCGGCGTGTCGTCAACGATAATGATCAAGGCCACCTATCGCCGGCCTCATCCCACACCCCTTCGTCTTCCCTCTCGACCGCGCCACCAACATGATCCCAGTCCGCCGTTTGTCGATCCTCGAAGTAGGGTAATCGCAACGTCTTGATCAGCGATTGCAACGATTTCGACGGCATCAAGTGTGTGCATTATGCATGGACACATGGTTGATTGTAGGCGAAACAATTTGTGAGTTGTTTCTTTTATGTTTAACTTGAGTTTCTTTTTACTTACTTGATATTCTCTAGCTTTTCTTTCATTGCGCCGCCTCACCATGCCTATTCCTCGACTCTGCCACCAACCACCCTTTGTTCACCGATGTCCATACTCCCCTGCACATCTCACATCCCTGGAGCTGCATCGTCACCCCCGACGGCCCAGCATCACAATCGCGTTTCTGTGATCATGCCGATAATCACTTCCATATTTTGTCATTGTCATCATCTTCGGACGTCGCATCAGCAAGGCTACGGGCTAACGGGCTACATCTCACGGTCTCGCTCCTCAACCGCGCCACCAACCACCTCGTCGTTGGTCAGTCAGTTCGCCGAATGACCTCCTCGCCGACTGCAACAAAGGAACCAAGCGCTATATGTCATGAATGTTTGTCTGCGAAATGAGTTGTAAGTCTTTGTTTCTCATTTCCCTTTCTTTCCGCGTACTTAATTTATATCTTGTAGGCCTTGAGTTTTATCTCGTTGCATCTCCATCCTCAACGGCCCTCGCCCCATGCTTGCTGATGCCAATACTCTCCCGCCTCTCCCACACCATGAGAACCGCCGCCGCATCGCTACCCTGTAGCATCAAGCACGATGATGGGGCTGTTATCTTCACGCCCCGCGTACATCCCCACCTTCCTATTCCCTCGTCGCCATGTTGCACGTCGCATCAGCAAGTCTAGATATATCCCAACCTCGCTTCTTGACCGCGCCACCAACCACCTTGTCATTGGTTGAGGCATACGACCACCCTTTTCCATGCCCCCCAATCCATTCTAAACGATGAAGACCCCNACGATCGTATTGTTATCGTCATCATGCCGGCATCCACCTCCCCCCTCATGTTTACCTTGCACGTCACATCAGCAAGTCTCTATCCGAAGGTCCCTCTCCTCGACCGCGCCACCAACCACTTTTCATGGTTTCCGAGACCTCTGCCGGTGCCGTCTCGCACAACTCGTCGCCTCTTTGTTGTCCGTTCTCGACCGCGCCATCAACACTTTGCCTCTCCGCCCTGTCTAGCCACGGTCCTCCCCGTCAAGCGCCTACACTCTGGTTTCAGCCGGGTTTGACTGTATCTCACAGAACACCCCTGAAGCTCCTCTCCCCTTTTCCGCGAGGTATGTGTTTTCGCGTCGACTTGTCTTTTTATCAACATACTAACATTTTTCTACTTAGGTCCTTCTACTGTAGAGTACTACTACTTTGACTCCACTTGGCGTAGTCAGTACCATACACGCACCTTGTCTGTACCTGTAGATAGCCGAATACACACCAGCGGAACTAGGGGGAGACCCTTTTTTCCGCTGGCTACAGCGTACCTTCGGGAGGGGAGACTCTGTCAGTCCGAGGTGTTGTCGTGCATGGACTTGGGTGGTTTTTCAGCCTTTCTGCCCAATCACAGCGCGACGCAACTAGCCGTCCCATTCACCCTCCGAAAAGGAGACACTCAACTCAGTCATCCAAAAGATAACAAGGGCATATTCATCACTATTCACTATTCAGGAATCGAGACTCCCAGTTCCAAAAAGTCATCAAGGCTGAAGCAGAAATTTCCGAGATGCTGGCACAAGGTACTATTTCCATGAACGATGTCTATGAATACAAGTGGTAACGTACCGACTGTTGCCAATTCCGACTGTTCGGATGAATATTCTTGGAGAGTGCTTGATGTCCATTCGATGATCCTTCGCTGGCTCTGAGAACAGAACTAGATCCCTGCGAACGGCTAAATAAGATGCAAGCGGCGGTCAGGTGGGTCACTCACTAACCGATCAAAGGGGCCCGCGGATATGTCAGGGGATACGGCTGTGAATCCTCATCACCGGATCCTCTATATTTGGTCTCTTGGGACGCGTTAGTCTCGACCTATGAATGGCAGGAAAATGCTTGACTCCGAGTTACACGTCGTACGCGAGTGTGGGCCAACTTGACCTTGTTCCCCAGCCTAGCACTGTACTCACAGCCTGTGATCGGCGAATATGGGTCTACGCGTTCGTCCATGACGCCATCGGACCGGCGGCTCTGCCAAACGCAAATTCAAAACCTCAAATTGGCTGAGCGTGGTAAGCAATCGCAGCACGGAACAAACATGGAACATGCGTTGCAAGGGCTTACCATTCAATAATCGACATCAAGCGGCGCGCGGTGGGAACATGTTTTCGAAGAGGAGCCAATGGAATTGTTGTCTTGATCATATCTCCGCATCCATGCGGCGATTCCCAGCTTGCTTTTGAAAATCCTAGGGTTGTGGGGTCGAAAGCGAGGAAGGGGGATATGATAGGCTGTTTCGGTTTCGACAGCTCGATCCCTCTTTGCGATCAGGGAGAGACGCATCAGCAAAAGCGCAGGACCATGAAATAGGCTGAACAAGCTAAATCAACCCATTTCATGGTCGTCATGGTCGTCAGGTTGGGGCCACTGGAGTCAAGGCTGATCAACCCCTGGCGAAATAGTCAGACCAATGCATTTTGTTATTCTTCCTCCCTCCTCAGTATGGTAGTCCTGATCATTTCACTCACCACGGCCTTTCGATTACAATGGCATGGTTGTTCACCCATATTAGAATGGCATGTTAGATATGTAGTTCAATTCAATATGGCATTGATTCTCGCAATAGGTATTGAATTCGCACCGCTGACAATGCATCGTAAAAATGGTATTCATATACTCTATCTACACATCGTAGAGCCGCAGCGGCAACGGCGTACAGTAGTATACAAGGAACCTACTCGAGCCTACCCCCATATCGCATCAGGGCATATATATGCGCTGCGGACAAGACTGGGTAAGTACAGATCCGTGTAAGGATGGAATATGGAACACCCACCTGATCGTAATCCCATATCCCCGTATCCGAACTCCTTTGATTCGACGCCTCGAGCTTGCCAGATCCGCTACAGACGTCGATTGGTGGCAGATAAACGCGAAGCCTTCGCGAGTCTGAGTCGGGGGTGAGAAATGGGATGCTGAAGCGCGTCGTGCGATGAGGCACCTCCAAGGTTACTCGGGTTCGAGGTTCTGGAGGGAGCACTGGCCAGGCGCTACCAACCATCCCCTCTCCTCCGAATCCCTCTTCGGAATGACTCAGGCTGCGCATAACCGAAGCTGAGCATAGTTATTGGTAAAATTGTCGTTTATGGATCTAAACGGTACATATATGCATCAATTTCACGCCATTGATAACTAGCGATAATGGGGACGCACCGAATACCATGGGTCCGAGAGGTAGACGTAGCCCATACGTGTCCGTATCGAAGGGGAACCTGTTTTGGAACCTGGTTTGGGGAACCGGAGGAGGAGGAGATGGTGGGAGGAAGAGAAAGAGGTTGAATCAATCCGAAGCGTAGAAATCATTAATACAATGGTAGTACTTACATCCTTTTTCGGTACAAATTTAGTCCAGTTTCGGACGTTTAAGACTTTGCTAAG
>JAPEVF010000853.1:0-19228 GCA_029747585.1 Pleurotus djamor | reverse complement strand
ATATTCCCCACGGGTCCACGGTGTTCGAGATTCTTCGCAATGTTCGCTACTTGTCACTTCCCAACTATGTTTTTGAAANGTTTCGCAGAGCACTGCGAACAGGTAGAGTTTCTTTGGATATCTTCTTGTGTGAGTTGATCCCCCAATATCTATCCGCTAGGCTTGCTCGAGAGCTCTAACCTACGAACTGTACTCAGGACGACATCAAAATTGGGTTCCTCACAAGAATGCCCTCGCGCATCCTTAAATATCTCCGCTTACAACCAGCCATAATTGAAGTTGACGTCGGGGACTTACCTTGGGAGGAATTCCCTGGCCTTATGGTCATTGACATCGACCGCCATATCTTTAGAGGCATCACTAGGATCGCTCGTGGTACTCGTAAAGAGGACGGCCTTCGGATTCGAATTCCCCATGTGGAGGAGTTTGAGCACTGGTATGAGGTATGTATGGATGACTTTGAGGTTCGGCTTGAGGAGAAAGGTGACCCGGGAAGTAAGTACTTTTAGCAAGATCTCCCACTCGGATAGAAAGCTCATGCGTTATTCAACATGTAGAGTGGAAGTGGGTGCACCACCAGATGGCAAGTTCCGTATGATTCGCACATACAAGAAACGAACAGTCTGTGATTAAAGACGCCAAGTCCTCGAACCCGATACTTAGCTTGAATTCGGGGCTCAGACTGGGAGACATTGAGATGAGAGATGGGAGAGAATTCTGAAGAGATAGTCACGTCTATCAAAGCTCCTACACAGTGACTAGAGTGACCCATTGTGAAGGGAGGGCCGAGAAGCTTCAGAATGCGCCTAAAGAGTCAGACACTCGTCTTCTGGGGAAAAGTCGAGGCGCTGCGTCATTGGATGGCTCTCAATGAGCCCCATGTTAGTGTGAGCCGCGAGGAGGTGACTGAATCAGTATTTTGAGTGTGAGATCTTGAAGAACGAGCGGACTGACTGCGAGGAGTACAACCAACTAACCTGACTTTTCCTGGTCCCTGTTCCACATAGGGGCTCAGCGCGTCGCCTTGGACTCTTGGTTGAGTCTTGGCCCTTGCTCCCACCATGGATTCATCGTCCAGGCATTCCTTCAGAGATCGGGTCGCGGAAGTAAAAGGTATTTATCAGTGATAGTAGCATTATCATACCAAACTGACCCAATTGGCCCGCGATCACACGTCAGCTTCCAAGCTCTTGCCTGTCGAACTCTTGGAGAAGATTATTCGAGAGCATGCATCGCCTTATCGAAACAGCCTCTATCCCTTTCTCATCGTTTCTCGCTGCTTCTATCAGATATCGGTTCCACTGATCTACCAATCCATAGTCATCGATTCCGAATCCATCGCCAATTATTGTCATCCAAGCACAGTGGGTGCGGCGGCAGAGCCGTGTACATATCTATCACGCTCTCAAGTCCAACGACTTTATCTCGCCGTTTCCATGAATCCTCAGCTTGCTTCGCATACAACTTCTCTCGTCGACTTCCAAACCGACTCCGATCCCGTCAATCACGTTCACGACATCCTCCCACATCTTATCAACCTCAAGCGACTCTTCATCGGGCTTGGGAGAGATATAGTCCTTGAGTCTATCCCATCCTGCGTGCAATTGACACACTTCTCTTGCCCCTCAGCGAGTGAATTTACTCCGTCGATCTTTCAGTCGTTTCTCCACTCACAATGCCTTTCTCTGCGCTACCTCTCCCTGGAATCGGGGATGGTCGCAATGGAGCAGATATTCCCGCCGTCGTTAGAGAGACTTTCCACGCTCAAAGCTGTGTATCCTCACTCATGGGACACAATCGTACAAATCGCACCGATCAAACACCTTTCTGTGTATCTCTTCCACTTCTCCTGGATTCGAGATCCTCATCGCGTTTTTACCAACTTGGTCTCTCTGAAGATACGAATGCTCTACGAAATCGATGTTATCGACACGATAGGACCGTACCTTAACTCTCTTCGACTCCTCCATCTTTCACCTATGGAAGATATGGTTACACCTGTACGTTTTGATCACCCATAGATATTGTTCGCTGTGGATTGCTCATAATCCTGGATTTTCTGTATCAGATTGGCGTCGAAAATCTCATGGAGATATCCTCTCCGTTCATGACCTACATCCACTTCGGTCGAAAGACATTATTCGGCACAGATACCCCCTACAAACCGGAAGACGTACAGCCCTTGTATGACAAATATCCTTCACTCATCACTGTTGACATCGCCTATGAGGCTGAGCAACATACAAGTGATCCCCCCATCACGAGGTACCTCCGCGAAGGCAGTGAAATCACTCGCAAGCTGGCCATCATCCCTCCTCCATGGACATTTGATGTATGGTGGGAATCATTGGAGGCGGAACGCAACCTCAATATGTGAGAGTAGGCTATCGACTCCACGGGCGTAGAGTAAGCATGGAATTAGGGATGGGTGGAAAGTGACACATAGCCGTTTACGGAGATACATGTAGAAATGGTGGATGTAGAAAGTGACTGAAAGGTGTTGAGAATAAGTAGAGAGGAAGCCTTCGGACGCCATCATGAGACTGGCATGGTCTCACCCGTATGTGGGTGTGCTTTTATTCCTCCCGTAAAAGCTACGCGCAGGTTACCTGGAAGGTGGTAGATAATGGAGACAAAATATTACATGAAGCTCCCGCCTTTAATATACACCACTGCGGGACAACACTACCTACTGAATCAGAAACAGTCCAACTCTGCTTCCAACGGTTCCCACCACATCTCAAAGGTCATATTCAAGTAGAATGGGATCTTTTCTTGCACCGATCCGTTGCGGCGGTATCGGGAAATAGGTGCTTCCGTGCTAATCATGTATGTTTGGTACCCAATGTCCACGATGCGAAGCGAAGGATACTGATTGAAGAGGGTCTGGACGTCGGTAGCGGTGTACGGACGAGAATTTCCGGAGGCGTTTCTAACGAAGCGGATATATGAGAGATGAGGAGAGGCTATGTCCATGAGGTCCTCGATAGCGAGCTAGAACGGAAAGAAGAAACAACTATGAGACTAAAACAGAGAGAAACAAGAACGCGTGCGACGAACGTGTTCCCCGGGCTCCATAAGAGACGAAATATACAACCACTTTAGTGCCTTGAGGTGTCTCCCAATGACGGAGACCGTGTCTGCCCCGTATAGTCGCCTGATTTTCAGCGAGACTAAATTGCTGAATATGAGTTGACGTTTGCGTACATAGACGAGATCGAGGACCGAGCATTCGAGGTGTTGAATTTGAGGAGCTATGTCAATGAGCGCGTCCCATTGATATGTACGACAACTGTCGAAGGCCCGTAATTGAGGGAGAGACAGCGGGAGTACATTTCCGAGTGTCGCCTTGAGTTTTGGTAAAGAGAGGAACAACAGGGACCTGCGTTGGGATTCGAGGAGGGGTATCAGTGGAGAGGGGTCATGCTCATCTTGAAAGGTACAGGAGAGGTGTGTGAGCTGAACGGATTTAGACAGATGCGTGCGTATAGGGAGGGAAAGGTAGAGTCTTTTGAGGTGGGTCAGAAGAGGTATGATCTCGTTGATTGAATGGTGATGGGGCGAAAAATCGATTGAGTCAATTACGACCTTGATGTGAGCGGGAAGATGGGGGCCGTTTCAGGAGGTGTGTACGAGTGTATGGGATGCGCGTGGATGGTTCGTCCCCCCTATTAATGACACGCTCATCCTCATCGGGATCTATGATAAGAAGAGTTTGGTAGATGAAGGGAAGCGCCATATCGTGCATATCTCGTGATACGACGAGGAGAGGGTGGAGTCCATTTCGACGGCGGGGACTGTAGTTTCGGACGATCATTTGCAAGAGCTCGCATGGTAAGCAAGGCGACGATCCTGACGATAAAACATTGATTCAAAGTCAAGTTGAACGAAGTCAATGAGGACGAACCTCGCATTGTTAACTGCTCCGTGGAGGCAGACATGAATGGCAGAGTGCTCTTCCTGGTGGTAAGTTGATTGGTTGATAGAAGTTTACGACATTGTTTGGATTGCCCTTGGTGTACAAAGCCAGCAGCATAGCCACTCGATCATTTTTTCGTCTCTGGTCTCTATCAGCTTCCGCCGCGACCACCGTCGAGACTCCGAGCTTGTATTCGCTCTTTCATGAATCATAAATAATACTCCCATCTTTTTCGCCTCGAAGGTGACGCAGTAACCCAGTGTACCGATCGACTGATTCGACTTCACAGTCCGCATTCTTTCTGTGAGTCTTTCCTTCATCATCTCCGGCCTCTCTCTCATATTTGCTTCGTCTTTTTTGCCTCTAGTTAAAGTTTCATCATGGCTTTGAAGCCCACTTGGTGCTGAATCGCTGCCGCAACCTTTCGCGCAAAATTCGATAGACAATAGCAACGCCGTCCATCGAACCAAATGGAATCCTAAAGACCTTGCAGAGACCAAGACCTAATTAGCAATCTCGTCCGGATCGACCGCACGTGAGGCTACGAGCCGTCAGAATGGGCTTGGAACTGCGCGCTGGTCGTCGCCCAGAGGAGTATGACGGTCGATGCACCTGCATGAAAAGGCCTTTGTGAGTTTTATGTCCCCCTTCATTCTCTGCCCTTGTCTCAGACCCTTTCCATAGCTCGCGTGCATGGCTCTACGCGACTTCTACCTATCTTCGTCAGTTTGCACATCTCAACGTTGCTCTCGCTCGACTCAGATCCCCAGGTCCGCTTGACAGGTCTATCCCACGGCTTGTCTTCCGGGACCGTTTCGGAGGGTATTTACTAGCCTACGACTGCGCCTCAACGAAGTGATGGGGCGGTACCACAGAAGAAAGGGAAGGCAGGACGGAAAGAGGGAAGAAGGACTCGAGGAAAGACACTTGAAGGTCAGCACGCTCACACTTTTGCACGAGCGACGGCTGCCACATTCATCAAGACTCGCGCTCAAACGAGTTCTCAAAACGATGGCTCTTGACTTGCGAGCTGCCTACACTTCTTCCAGGGACACCGGGTCTACCCTCAGGGAGTATGTGTCCACTTTCCTCCCAAATCGTCCCCCATGGATTACCCCCCGGTACCGGCGATTTGATACGCCCCTTCTCATACAACTACCTACTCTCGACGAGGCGGAGTACATGTGACATCGCTCCTCGGTTCTCCCTATTCTTTCCCCCCACGGATACCTTGATTTCGACCCAACCGTCAAAGCTGTACGACTTTCAACGAGCGCTCGGACGGGCGTCTCTTCAATTCTCAGTCCTCTCCCCTCCGACCTCCAACGTTCCACAACCATACCTTCTCTATCAGCATCTTATGTACATCGCGCATGCGTCGGTGACGCTTCCCCATTTTGGACGAAGTTTTTGCTCTGCCTTCCGAGGCTTTTCTCCCATCGCTGGAGGCGTTTCTCGTTGGGCCTTCCCCCCAAGACCGTCAGCGGTTCCCGCCTCTGGCTATAAGACGGTTCCCGCTAGTCAATCTTCCTGGGGGCTGGAAGAGGGTAATTCTCTGGGGTCACTGTGGTTTGCTGGAGCACAGACGGTGACTGTGTAGGTCGGGATTGTTGGGAAAGCTAGGATGGTGGAGGATGTCAGGCGGTGGCCCTTCAAGCTTCAATTCTCAGGCTTCAGCAGTCATATCAAGAAGAGCAATTCTGACTTTGACTCTCCAGCGCTGTTCAAGTTGCCTTCCGAGGTTCAAGGTCCAAGGTTGAAGAGTTGAGTTTCTCGCCTCGCCTCGTCTTTCAAGTTTCAACCTTCAAGTCTCGCAGGAAGGGCTCAACGCCGAGGGTATCTCTCGCGCGGTGGTCACGCATACTAGATGCCCCCGTCCACATCCGTTTTCAGTCTGTCTCCTCGGATAGAACCTTGACTTGGATCGTGGACGCTACCGGGGTGGGGATAGGGATTATGTCCTTCTCCAGGGAGGACCGTGGAGCGATTGTTATGAAGGACATCAAGGGATGCTTGGGAGATATGGACTTTACTTGCATACAAATCCGCGTACCCCAAACTTTGATGTATCCCTCGACACATCGCGCCATCGCCTTGTCGAGTTGATTGCTCTCGTACTCTAACGCGATGCTGACATCGGACCTGTCGTGACCTATCGTTCTGTCTTCTTTCCATTCACGGTCCACGTTTCGCTTCGAATTTCTCGTTATGACCTCTGTGGTTCGAGGCTCTTTCCTTGGCTTTCAATCCTCGATTTTCACGGAAGCACGATTTTCTCAGGAAATCGTGGATACCCCACCCACGCGCCTTCATTAGACGACCTGTCATTCTCACTCCTCACTGGATCCTTATAACCTGGAATGCTAACGGGAGGGTATTTATGGATGAGGAACCTCGCTCTTCTCATTCCATTTGGGGCGGAAGCTCTGGGGTAGACCAAGGGAGGAGGTGGTAGACGTATTGACTTCCAAATCTTCGTAGGGAAAATCCCATAAGTCGTCCTTTCTGTTACTCTGTTCAAGGAAACAAGCCTTCCAAGTCAGCCTTTCGACATGTACTCTAAGAAGCACACATTGTGAAAGACAGTCTATACGATATACACCGTCTCGGGCGCCCGTCCCAAAAGAATTTCGGCGGAAGACAATGTACCCAAGGAAATTGTGCAGGGAATGCGACGATATTTGGGAATTCTACTCGTTCCGAGCTTTTGTAGTATGATGGGAAAGCCATACATTCCTTTCACCCCGTCCACCTCCGCAGTATAAGTTCCAAGAATGGCAAGCTTGATTTGCGATGTGTTCCACTCAAACTCGGTTTCGTCGCTCGACAAGATGTGAACGCCCTGATCCGGAAAGGCCTTGCAATAAATGTGGTTCCCAAGTTTGTTGATAATATCGTGCATTACGACCGATATACGCAGCCCTCCATTTGTGAAAGTAAATGTGTGGTCGATATGAGAGCAGAGCGCGGTGGAGTCTGGAATGTGATCCCACAGTCCGTCAGCGACGACTGAGGTCACTTGGTTGGTCGCACCAGGAAGGCTATGCTCGCTGTCAATCAGAGCTCCGAATGGGTTCCCTGGTAGCATAGAGTTGAACCGCGATGCTCGATTATTCCTGTAATCCCACAGGAAGATGTTGCGATCGTCACTTTCCCCGGCGCATGCAACTTGTAACCGATATAGCGCACGATCAGCACCTTCCCCGTAAGCAGTGGGAAGCGTGATACCCAAAAGACCTGCCAGACAGTAGGCTGTGTCTTCTGGGACGGTAGTTGTGCGATTCTGCATGTAAGTGAAAATCTTGCGGGCCTGGCTTGGCTTAGGTGTGTAGGAGTTGAGATCCTCGACTGAGATGCCTGCAAAAGGGAGTAAGAACACTTCAGAAACGATTGAGAGGTGAGCCGTAAATAAGGGCACTTACCTGTATGATGGGCGATCCATGGAATCGGTGGTACATACTCGGGATCGGTCGGTTTCCCAGTCTCAATGGACACGGAGTGGGGAAAGTAATCAAATCCATTTGCGAGGAGTTGATAGTCATGCCGCACGAATTCGGGATCCCGTGTAATATCAAAATGAGCATTCCACTTTTCATCAATGCCATCCATGTCATCAAAAATGCGCCCCCAGTCCTCGTTGAAGAATATGATCCGTTTGGGTGCGAGAAGCTCTTGAAGTGTCCATCCACGATCGAACCACGGAAATTTCTCTGAGGAAGTCGGTTCGGAAGGGGACCTGGATAAATAAACAAGGCAAACGTATGCAGTTCTGTACCAGGTGTACATGGAGCGAATGGATTCATCCAATTCCGCACTACTTGATTTGTCAATGCAGATGGAGTCCATCCAGACATATCGACATCTATATTGGGCGGCGCGGGACATCAATCCTTCTAGTTTCGCATTTTCTGGCAACCTCCCCGTTCTGGAGTCGGTCACCGCACAAACGTCCTGATACGTCACCTCATTCGGGCCCCATGTGTGGGAGAGAATCGCAAATCTCGTGAGTTTGTTGGTAAGTTCTTTGATACGGGAACCTTCGATGGCTATCATCCCTGTCTTCAGAGATAACAGGTTACACTCTTCATGTAGCTGATCTTCGACTCGTCTGGACAATTGGCTCCGAGTGATAAAGGGCGCTTTAGGAGAGTTGATGTCGACAAGGCGGATTGGTAATACGGCGATGCGCATAGAGACTGCCTTGTGAATGAAATGCTTGATCGAGGGTATGTCCTAGTGGAAGAAGGCTCTCATATTAGCAAGTGGCCAAAGCCAAAGCCTGAGTAAGGCACAACCTTGAGGATCTCGTCAGTATTTCCAGTCTGACCGACAGAGGGAGAATATCGATGTCAGTACAGCCCATTTAAATGAACGAGCATAAACATACCATGACACTTGGAGTAGAGTGTGACATTCTGATGTGAGTACTCCAGAAATGGGACGGGTTTATAAAGTATGACAGAGGAAGCACAGAGATTTGAGAGATTTGAGGCCGAGGTTCGACACTCGACACTGGGCAGCACAGAAAAGCAGTGCTCTTTCATGTGTACTGCCTCCAGCGCTGTCTGTTATAGACGAGAAGGGACGATGCCCAGCGCGCTGGTATAAGTACTTGAAACATGGTCGTTTGATTATCATCAAATTTCGAACGAGGCGATGATGCATTCCCGCAGTCACCTCTGCAGGAGTACAAACCATGAAAGGGGAAAAGGCCATAGGGCATGAATACACGATGTTTCAGCGACACTTAGTACGTGCGGCGAACACATCGACGAATTTCGAGGTCCTGACATTGAAGCGAGGGCCACCGAAGTGGGTTACGAGAGCATTGCAAGCGCCTGGGGGAACGACTCACAGCGGACCATCCCACTAATAGCGAAGACGACGTGTAAGAGATCTTGCGTAAGCTTGCAAGGAGAGGAAAGCAAGCCGACGCATGGTGGATGCGAAAGCAGAAAACAACTGTTCATGGAAGCGAAAGGATAGACGGAGGAGCGTCATTGTATTGATAAATGAGACAACGATGAGCATGTAAGGGCTGATACAAATCGCACCGACTGGTCGTGATATGCAGACCGTGCCCGCTTGTATGAATACTTGTGTCCGCACTGCTTCAAGGACACACTTCTCGGGTTCAACTAGCGTCATTTCTCTCTGTGCTGAGCTTGAAAATGTCGTCAAAAGCATCCTTGCTCACGAGCTACTGTAGTAGAGAGAGAGACAGAGCTATGAGAAGAGAATCAAAGTAGATAAAATCAGGCTCACCTCTTCCACAGTGTTCGTAGCCGACCTTATCAGTTTTTGTCAAGATAGCCGTCAGGATGGCTTGATTTACACAACAGTAGAAGGGTTCTGTGACTCAACGCAATGGTCATCAAACCGAAGTGGTGGTCTACGGAGGGAAGTGATGAAAGCAGGACCGACCGAACATTCGGCGCTGCGTTATGAGAGACAATGCCTGGGTAAAGCTACCCTCCTTGCCTGCGCTTCTCATCTCTCATGGCTCTACAGTACCTGGAGTGGGCGTATCTGGTCTCCTGCGGGGTTCTGGAGGTCTAAACGTCAGCATCATCAACCGTCAGCGTCAGCCGGCATTGATCATTCCAGAAATCGCACAGGGTATCCACAGCCTTCGTTTTNCCCCCAGACCAAGCGACCAGTAAGCCACAGTTAGGATTTGCTCTAGCTACATGTGTACGGTTGGGCTTCGAAAGTTTATCCGTTTTGAACGGCTGAAAATCGATGTAGGTCAGGTCAATAGGAAGAACCTAACCTAATTCTTGTGTCCAGGTTTATCATCGCACGTTGGTACTGCTCGAGGGAAACAAGATGACACAGGAGCTGTCTTAGCCCATATCAAAGATCTTACTGTGACCCATGCTGGTGCCCACGGAAACTCGGCGTACACAACGGACAAACAAGTATTTCACTCTGATGTTGGGGATTTGATCGCCCTGTTGGCTATACAGACAGCTGCGGAAGGTGGTACCTCGCGTATCAGTAGTGGGGGACGAGTTTACAACGAGATTGCTGCGACACGACCTGATCTTATCAAGGTGCTCTCGGATCCTTGGCCTTTGGATAGGTGATCATACTCGTCCTTCTTCGTTGAACCAAGAAGCTGACCCATGGACTTGTCGCGCCACAGATTTGGTGGAAACCCTCCGTATGTTAACCGACCTGTCCTCTTCTTCGAAGACGGCGAGCACCCCGTGATCCAGTACTCTCGTCGCCAATTCACTGGTTACGGTAACCAGAAACGCAACCCCTCCATCCCACCGATCACCGAGGCGCAGGCGGAAGCCCTCGACACCGTTCACTTCCTAGCGGAGAAATATTCTCTCGGGTTGAACTTCCAGAAAGGCGATATCCAGTACATCAATAGTATGGGACTGCTTCATGCTAGAGACGCGTTTAAGGATGATGCAAAGCATGTGTACGCGCCTTCCTTATTTGTTCCTTAGTCCACTTCTCAACTCACTCGCTCTACTTCTAGTCGTCATCTCGTTCGTCTCTGGCTGCGAAACGATGAACTAGCATGGAAGACACCCGAGGCTTTACAACCTGTTTGGAAAAGGCTATATGTACGTCCCGAAGAACAACGCTTTCCCATCGAACCAGAAGTCAGGAAGAAAGCTGGCGGAGCGACGAAGTAGTTTGTGACTTGCCGGCATTCATCGTGTCCATTCCTAGCAGCCCCACTAGTGAGTTGTCTGAATACACCATTGTGCTTAGGTTACTCAGTGGGTGAGACGGCGATCATCGTTCTGGAAGAAGAAAAAAGTACAAGAGCTATACAACATTATGAACGTACATTATACTTGAGAAGATCGTTACACAGCTGCCAACGCCTCAGCTCTCTCCTTGACTGCGATAGCCTGGGCTTCGAAGCCCTGCTGCAATCCTTAGCTTGAAAAGTAAACCCACTACCAACGACAATAATTGTTGGAACACCTCGCGCGACTCATAGAACACCCTCGGTCCATCGGGTGTCTCTACAACACTCAGCGCCGTTGTCCTCTCAGCGATCATGAGCAAACTTGGTATCATAATCTGTTTCCACGAAGCTCGACGCGTGACGGGGTCGATGGTGGTTATCACTTCGAGGGATTCTTGAGTTTGGAGAGGGTTAGAAGGGGTGGAGGCATTGACGGGGGGTTGTAGAGGGGGGATGCTCGCTGTGATGAGCACTCTTCGCCCTACGACGGGTGTTTGATCTTCCAAGGGGTTCTTGAACAACGAGTCATCAACCATGACCATCGACCTTGAGCGGTTTGATGTCAGCCAAAATCATCGTTGGTAAGGGAGTATGCAGCATCACGACATACCGAGCAAATGGGTTCCATTCTGGATACGCCGTGAAATTCAAAACAACGTTCCACACGACGTCGATCGGCGCGTTAATCACGCTGCTTCCTTGGGCGGTGAAGACACCGACACCAGCGGGCGGTAGGTTCGATGGGAATTGAGCGAGTACAAGGGGTAAGATGATGGATAGTAGGAAAGTGCGCAGGCAGTGATGATGAAATTCGAATAGCATCTTTCGAAGTGTTGGTATTTCAGGCCTTTGAGGTGCTGGGGGGAAGTTATCTCTGGGGTGAGATATTGTCGCATCCCGAGGTACCACATCTTATACCAGGCGGAAAGGGCCAAGGCATACCCGTAACCTGACATGTGCGGTGAAAGTCGTTCCCATACGATTTGGCCCTAATGCGAAAGGAGGATGAAGATCCATAGCAGCTCGGCAGAAGAAATGGTAAGTAAGCTTGTCTATTCAGAGCGAATTCGCGATTTCAAGCACTTACATTGGGACTGCAAAGATTGATACAGCCAAGCTTGTTATGGCGCTGCCACAAGCATTCAGTGATTGCGATTTTCGGCCCCTGGGCCTGTGGGGAAGAATTAATTTAGGCACCCTGTAGGTCGTGGTTCCTCGTGTTTCGTATGCCGTTCCGACGGTTTCATTGTGTTCATGTGGCATGCACACATTGTTGATGACGTGACCGCTTGTGTAGGTTTACGCATGAGAAACAAGAATGTGGGAGTTAGTTGGGTGTTAGGTGGCAATAGTTGGCCATCGGGCAGCTTGGTAGGCGGTCTTCTTATGTTTGTGTACGACATGTAGGCGTGAACCGATGGGTTCTAACCATGTAATGCAGTGATCATCCCAACGGGATGCATAGCGCATTAGCCGAGGATGTGAGATTGTTGATGCTCGGAGAACGGAGAGGGATGTAGGTCAACGAGGCTGACAGCCTAAATTGCTGTAAAATTGACTATATTGGTACGACTGGATGCGACCAGCAATCCATGTACCCACATCGACACGTAGAAATGATGATGAGACTCCAAAGCGGTGCTATTCCTCGTAAGCGAGTTCGGACATTGCGAAAGGACAATGCGAAGCTCACCAACCTCTAGCCGATGTGAGTCCTTAAACTTTGTCATTAATTGGGAGAGAGGTAGGCTCGTTTTCGGTGTGATCATCATTATCGGCTCAACGAACAATTGACTGTACCTAAGTCAGTCCAGGAGCAGGTCCTAGGAAGACGGAGCACGGAGAAGTCAACATCGTGATATATATGAGCAAATACAGATACAAGGAAAGAAACCCAATAAGTCAAAAGCTGAGGAGGACAAATAGTTAGACCGTGCGCGTGAGCAGGCTTCAAGCTTCTGTGGTCGCTTCTTCACCAGCTTCCTCGGCACCATCGGCTTTGACCTCCTTGTCAGCGACTTGCTCAGTGGCTTCGGTTTCTGGCGCCGCTTCCTCAGGATTATCTTCAGCCGCTTCTCCTTTGGCATTCTTACTGCCAAGAACAGTAGCATTAATCCTAGTAGAGGCTCAAGTTTAGAGGGGACATAAGGGAACTAGAAACGCTCAAAACTGACGTTAACATAACTTGTACTTTCTCCCCATCCTCGCCACCTTCGGGATTCTGAAGTTCCACGGTGATGCGCTTGCTCCCTTTCCAGCCATAGCTCCCGGTGTTGAAAGAGCTGGGCACAAGGGTGACTGCTCCAAGGAAACCTGGATCAGCAGAGGTGGCTGGGACTGAATCGTCGTCAGGAATGCTGGGAGGTGTGTGGGTTAAGTTGACGTGGATGGGTAGTGCCTTTGCTTTGAAGCTAGCCGCTGGTGGCACGCTCTGAGTTTACGGGAAGTTCAGCATGCTTGGATAGTGGCGTAAGGACACGAGCAGTCACCTTTGCACCCTTGCCAGCTTTGCCATTTTTGGGGGGTGAAGTCTTCGCTACTTTAGCCGAACGCGCATTCTGGGTAGAGCCGTCTTCAGCAGGTCGCTTTCGAGTTCCTGACAACCGCGAGTCGCCACCATGAGTCCCACCAATTGAGAAGATATCCATGCTTGGTACTCACCAACCATGTCGTCGACGGCGTTAGTTTATCGTTTATCTGCGTGGGTGCGGAGGTGATGGTGGTGGTAAAGAAAGAAGAAAAGTGTGGATTTGTGAGACATTTGCCACCGAACTTAGCGGCAGCAACGACCATCTCACACCACTATACGCGTGACGTCACTCATCACGGGATTGTTGAGCGCTTGGCTTGTGACCCTGACGCGTCTGAGTCATGAGACTGACTTTGATGCCTTCCGCACAACCGAGCGCCTGTTGCGTTTTGGTTGCGTTGCCTCTTGGAAGTTTGGTATAAAGGGAAAACTGACTCTTGCTCGACTCATCATTTCTTTCTTCCGCACTATCATGTCGCAGAAAATACAGAGCTCGTCCAATGCTGCAGGTACGTGTCATATCGAAGTATCAGTTGTAACTGGTGACTTACTAATTAATTCGACACGCAGGCTATGTCTTAGCTGGAATCTTATTCCCTTTCTTGTTTGTGACGGCGATCCACCATATTGTCATAGAAAGCACCTTTGCTTCGGGCCTTTCAAGTGACCTTGCTGCCCAATGTACCCAAGGCTCACGGTTCCTTCACAACTTCTCCAAAATCACCGTTTTGGATCAATACGTTTGTAAACTTGTCGCGTTATTTCATGCACTCCTGGAACCCGAACCTACACCCCTCCTTCAATCCTTCAGCTCCGCAGGTGTCCTTTCGACATTCATGGCAGTTGAAGCACATCGCCGAAGCCACTCGATTCTCGTGGCTTTCCCCCTGACCGTAACTTTCCTTGGTCAATTCTTCACTTTTGGCCTAGTAAACACCGTTTACTGGGCTTTGTTCATTTGGAGTGGCACAGCCAGCATTGCCTCCAGCTTCAACTCGCAGATTACTCAAGCCGATGCCGAGGGGATCATTTTTGCGAGTATTGTCGGGGGCACGATCCCCGCAATCATGTTCAACGCGATGATGAACCCGACCGTTACCGCGTTATGGCAGATCTTTCCAGTCTACACAGCCATAGCTCAATGGGCGTATACATCCATCCGTAAACCATCGCAGCACCCTCAATCAGGGTTCAAGACCATTCGAGGCTACTACATCTTCCTCTTCCTCTTCGCGGCGTCCGAGCACATCAGATTGTTCGGCTTTTTGAACATCTCCCTCGTCTCACAAACTGTGCTCCCTTCGTACGCCCCTTTGTCCACTGCTGCAAGCTTGGCTAGCAAAGTCAATCAGCTCCTCACGTGGGACTTCGTCTATGTCTTTGCTCCAACGATCTTAGGGACGTTGTGGTTCGCTCAGGATATCGTGGAAGTTGCGAAACTAGCAGCATGGCATGCGATCGCCGTCCCTCTCATTGGTCCTGGGGCATCTTTAACGGCGGTATTCATCTGGCGGGAGACCGTCTTGAACGGGAACGAAGTCAGTGACAAACAAAAGTCTACATAGGTGTCACTCTTGAGTACATATCTAGCTTTTCCCTTTCAATGTTCTTGGATATCTATCAGTCCCAGTTGTTTGTAAGTTCTACACAGATGGAAATGGCAGAAACCTTCCGACCGTTTTCTCTACGACATATGCAAGTGTATTGAGGGAAAGGTAAAACGCCATTGGTATCACCCCCATGAATAAGTTCCCAAGGAATCCCCTTCGTGTTATCGTCTCCCATATCTCCGTCTTGACGATCCGTGGCGCGGTAGGCGACCGGTACGGTCCAATTAAGCGATAGAACGTCGTGAACGCAGCGCCGAAACTACAAACAATCCATCATTCACGAAAACGCTGAAAGTTGAGGGCGAGTTTGGCTTACCAATAACAAATGAGCACATGAAGCCCATGTTCACGCCAGAGTTCCCATAGACCAGGCGCAGCGCCAATGTCTTTCGCCAAGGTACTCATGTAGGTCGAATGGTCGACACCATATTTGATGCGTGCTGTCTCTTTGACGAGAAGATGATAGTGCGACGGGGGTAAATCTCTCTTGATTTGGCCCTTCAGAAGGGATATCCACCAAAGACTCTGCATCTCCGCGATCGGGGGTATGGCACCTACCCCAACATAAAAATAAATGGCCAAGGAAGCAGAGAGATGACGATAAACCCTCACCAACACCTGGTCGAACGAAACCGATGAAAGCTACAGAATCCTCTCCCGTACGCACGATATTTCGTTTATCCGCCACATCCGGTGTTGGATACCCACTACCAGGAGGGAAGAAAGGAAATTCCTGTCTGTAACCCGTCGCAAAGATAACCGTATCAGGCCTGACGTCAAATGACTGGACCCTCATAGCATCTTTGCGTTTGCTGACTGGGAACACGACACGACCGCTGGGAAGGACATGTGATGGGAATGGTGCGAGCTCGACCGCGAAGCTAGTTTGAGGTGGGGTGTCTTCGGGTGGGTCGATGTATCGAGAGACGTAGTCAAGAAGAGGGGAACGGTTTCGGTAAGGTCTATTGATATAGGGCATAGCCTTGTGGGACTGCCAATCCAATGTTAGAATTAGCCTATTCTGCGGTTGGATATGGGGTTACCTTGTTCAAGAAGACATACGCACGGCCCAATCGTTCGGGCTCGAGCTGACCTACCTAGGAAGTGTGAGGATCGACGAAGCGACGGAGGGAGTAGCTTTCCTTACCCATTGATTACAGCCGGCTTGCGTACCTGTGCTGCGTAAGCTGCCAGCCATTTTGGATGTAGAAATCCTACTACTCACCCGTCAACAACCACAAAACTCGTTTGATGACGAAGTCCGAGATGCTGTGTGGGAAGGTCGGATTCTGTCCAGTAATAAACACCCATAACGATGGTACTCACAACCATCGGATATGAGAGGCTGCAACCCACGGATGCTAAATTAACTTAAGATACAATATAACGAATGGGAGAATCAGAACTCACAACATATGCGGTCTCGGCAAGGTTGGTGATGAGCGTGTCAATCGGCAAGGGTCTGTCTGATTCAAATTTGAACCCGAAGACTTCGAAATCGTTCTGTCGCGTAAGTAAGCTCGGTGTTTGTTAGCTTGAGGGAGACACTTACCAAGGCCTTTGGGAATGACAGGAATCTACACGGTTGAGTTTAATGGCATGGGATTGAAAAGAGGCCTACCCAGAGCGAGAGCAAAGATAAACTTCCTTAGCATTGGCTTTTGCAGCTTCGTAGGCAATATCCATGCCAGTTTCCCCAGTACCCAATATGAGAACGCGTCGGTCGGAGAGTTGATTTCGAGATTTGTATTCGTGTGAGTGGAATACAGATACATTCGAACCATTCTTCGCGACGAATTCTATTCCTGGGATATCTGGAATGGCTGGAGTAACATGCAGTCCTGTGCAGATGGCGACGTATCTAGTTGTCATTTCCCGAGGAGCTGCCACAGAAAATACGTCGAGAAAAGGGCGGAGGAGGTTAGAGGTGACTACAAACCTGCTTCCCACTCTCCAGTGGATGTTTTCTGCACATACGCCACACAATGATCGCCATTTGGTTGGCGTGAAATGTTTATCACTTTGGTTTTCAAACGAATGCGTTCGGTGAGCTTGAAGTGTTTACAGTATGCACGGAGGTAATCCACATATTCCTGCTCCAAGCCAAGTCACTGCCGATTACTACGTCTTAGTTGCAATGAAGGGTAATTACATACCTCCAATGTCAAATGGTCGGGATGTTCCAAGGGAAGACGAAAGTCAGAAAACGAAGTAAGTTGTTTGCTTGAAACTAGGTTTGAGTTCTATTGTTGGCTGTAAGGATTGCGGGACCTTCGTGCCAGGAATCAGGTTCACATACCTCATACGAGCGGTATCTGAATGTCCCTCCTATATCGTTCTCCTGTTCGAGAACTACAGGGTCGAACGGGAACTCTGAGTTCTCGAGCAAGGACTTGCAGGTCACTATGCCTGCAGGACCAGCGCCAATGATGACGGTTCGCATTGAGGCAGCGATAAATACGACTGTGAAGCGCTTGTGGGCGACCTCGGGCAGGGATTTATATTTGTTTGTCACAGTGGGCCCTGTGGAGGTGCCGGTGAGTACTGAGTTCAAAAATGATTCCATCCAAGAAAGTTCACGATCACGTTGTACCCCATTTTCTACAAATCAATTCTCCTTGGGAACGCTCTCACCAACCGCCACAGTCCCAACTCGATCATGCTTGTCTCACATTGTTTCACTCATTTATCTAATATCAATACCGGTCGAACCTAATTTCCGGCGGTAACATCACTGAGGTCGACTTGTTGCATTGAATGTGGCAGATCGTGGGGTAATATGCTTTTGTGGACTTTTCGGAATGGTCATACACTAACATTAGACCGTGTCTCGCCTTCAAGAACTCATGAGCCTTCACCGACCAGGGTCAACATCAATTCGCACCAAGTTGAAGTGGTTGGTAGTTTGCTGGTGGTTCTAAGTTTCTCACTCGCCCGCTTAAACCTCAAAATATCTCATCGGTTGGTCAGTATACACGCTCCGGAAGTGCATCTTACGGAGTTACCTGCGTAGACGGCCTCAGTAAGACCTTATTTCGCCTACATGCACCAGGTCACTCTTGTGTTCCATTCCCAAAGGTGGGTTCTGTCCTTCAAAGGGTATCCAAAGCATCATATTGATAGCCACTCTGCAGCGTGATATGTCACTCCGCACTCTTGCCTCTTGAACCTCACCTCCCTCTAGTTTGCAACCCCATCGCCATGGTACGTCCTTCGCCATGCCGTGCGTGACTGAGCAGATGGTCGCTGACTTCGACCTTGACGTGTGCTTTAGAGATACGGTATCTTGTCCGTGGTAGTCCTCCTTTCTACCTGTGTAGCAAGAGGGAAGCATGGAACTGACACTGGGAAGCCTGGGGTTAACCAAGTCGAGGATGCACAAGCCCCTTCACCATCCATCTCCTTGGCCTCTACCACACCTTCAACAGTGATGAGCTCGTCCATCGCCTCTCCCATCCCCTCGTCGCCACCGTTTCACTGGGTCAAACCAACCAACCTCACGACCTGCCAGAATGCTACATTCCTCTGGGACTACACCAGCTCCGATGAGCTCTTACTGACTATCATGGTCACCAATGAACGCGTCGCTCAACAAGGACCAGGACTTCCCCCTCCACCACATCCTGAGTCCATCCCCCTATTTATGCGCACCCTATCCGCTACCATCTCCCCTAAAAGGCGATCCGAAATCTGGGGGACCGTCGACGTACCTCAAGGTTGGTATGTGGCGATTGCTTTCGACACAGATCATTTCCGTGATTTATTTTCTCGGTCTTCGCCATTTTTCGTACAAACTGGTGAAGACACCATCTGTCTACCACCCACCGACTCCACGACACCGACGCCCCCACTCACTACCCCCACTTCCTCATTACCTGAACCACCAGAATCTTCTAAGCCTCATATGACCACGGGCAGGCTCGTCGGTGCGATTGGTGGGGTGGTTGTAGGCGTCTCTCTCATTGCTATTGCATTCAATGTCCCCTGCATTTGGAAACGATTCCTGCCTCCGCCCAAGCCCAGGTACCCTGGCGGACCCTCACTACTATATTAGCCCTACGGGCTGCTGAAGCCTGTTGTCACTGAAGTGCCTGTATATACGCGATAAGGACTTCGAGTATAAAGTGAATGAGCTAACGTTAGGCATGCATTGAGTACAGGACTATGTACAGACTGATGATATATGTATCTACTACGTGGCTACAAAGTTGCTAGAACATGGAAGAAAGGAATTGCAAGGAGAGGGAGAGAGATGCGGAAAAGGAAAGGAAAATAATAATACGGAGAAGGAGTGATTGGTACGTAGATGCTGTTTGCTCATCTCGATGCTCATTTTCCAAGAGACTCCATGAAGCTTGATAGGTCCAATCCCTGGTATTCATCTTCACCAGGCAAATCCTCTAGACCTTGTAGGACATTCTTCTGGCTGACAGGGCCTGAAGCCTCCTTGG
>JAPEVF010000852.1:0-19236 GCA_029747585.1 Pleurotus djamor | reverse complement strand
GTAATCAAGACTTTCCCCAGGGGCTCAGAAGGTATCGACTTCGATGTTAACTTGGCCATCTCCACTCTTGACTTTGGAACCGTCCATGTAAGCTCCTCTTTTCATCCTCCTCTATACTTACGCTGACTGATCATGAACTTCCAAGGCTTACCCAGTAAATGAAGCTCCATCTTCTTCAATCAACGATTCCTCCTACTAACCTAGCTTTCACGCACGTTTCTCATAGGATCACTGGGGTGTTACCACCGACAAGACCGTCTGGGGCAACCAATGGATCACTGACCACGCCGCCTCCATGAACGCTGCCAACAAGCCCGTCATCCTTGAAGAGTTCGGTATCCTCGACGGTAAAACCACCACTTACGCCTCTTGGTTCGATACGATCTACAACTCTGGCCTTTCTGGTGATCTCTACTGGTGAGTGTCTCTCGTCTCGGCGTCTCCAACTTTTGCTAAATACTCTTTGTGCTTCTGTGTTATAGGCAAGCTGGTTCTAGGTATGTTTTCTCCAATGTCCATATGTCACGTGAATACTGACTGATCCGTTCAATTACTAGATACTCGTGGGGTTCGACTCACGACGACGGATACGCCATCTACCCTGACAGCCCCGAATACCCCATCATTGCTGATCATGCCGCCGACTTGAAGGCTCGCCCGGCGTAAAAAGACAGCGCCTGGTACTTACCGTGGCTGTAGTCGTAGACGGTCTTTGTGATGTATTAAAAATATCACTGGATAGTTTCAATGTGTAATTTGTCTCCTGCTTCACTACGGTAGCTATCTGAGGGATAGAGGATACGTCTTTGTACAATGTAAGTTGTAAGCGGCGGTACGTCGGGGAGGTGATCACGCAATAGGCCGGACTCAGACGTGGAGGGGCTTGTCGGCTCACCCCGATATTGTTTGTGGGTGAAGCAAAAAGACAACAACCGAGTGACGATGAGGACAAAGCGTTTCTTTGACATACGTGTTGACCACATACGAAGACCTACGCGTACGATGAGATGATGGCCTCAATGAAAACAAATACCCGCAAACCAGGTTAAATAACGCGCTTCCTTCCCCACGTCACGGATCTGAAACTTACACGTCGACCACAAATTCTTCACCACCTTCCACGACAACCATGAGCACCCAGGATTGGGATTTGATATCCTCATACGCGGGTCTCCTTACTCTCGCATGTGGTTCCATATATTGTGGCTCCTATGGGTCTCTACCTGTCAGTCCCCACTTCTGCCGCGTGGGCGTAATATTGACGTTCAGGGCCCGAATCCGAAGAACCCAAAAGGAAGTGCACCAACAAAAGCAGGGGAAGAGGAGGAAGATGAGGAGATCATAGAGCGTATGTCATCGGGGGATGCATGGATGTTCCCTGTGGTACGTCAGAGTCTTCCTTTTTATCCCCCACTTGTCCTCGGCGAGTAAAATGATTTATCCGTTCGTTCATACGTGTTCTGTTCTTTCTTAGATCGGCTCTGCCACTCTGTTTGGACTATACCTCGTTGTGAAGTACCTAGGGCCGGAATGGATTAACTGGCTTTTGGGCTGGTACTTCTCAATAGCTGGAGTGGCCAGTGTATGGAAGGTCCGTGTGGTGCGCTGGCAGAGAAAAAGAACCATCCGTTAACTCGTATACGCTTTCTTCCTAGACTTCAACTTCGTTCTTGAGAACGGTTCTAGGTGAAGAGCGTTGGAAGGGCTTTGATCAATGGACCATCTCGATTAAGAAAGGCGGAGAGAGTGAGTGGAATAGAAGTTGTTCTTTACTTGGGATGCCCAGGTTTTCGGTTCTGTGTCTGTGCTGACTTGACGGTGTCGTTTAGCCTGGTTCAACCTGTCGTTGAGAACCCCTGCGTTGGCTTTGATGCCCTTTGCGACTATCCCATCCATCTTGTATACCCTTACCGCCGATACCAAGAAGTCTGCGCTTCTCACCAACATCCTCTCCCTCTCCTTCTGCCACACCACGCTCGCGCTTCTGAAGCTTGATTCCTTCGGGACTGGATGTATCCTCCTCTCCGGCCTGTTCTTTTATGATATCTGGTGGGTGTTTGGAACCGAAGTAGTGAGTGTGCATTTCCAAATCAACCGAGAGGTTTCCTGTGATTTTCGCATTTTCGTGCTAACGACCTTTTCTATTTCTATTGTTATGGATGATTTTTTAGATGGTCAAAGTGGCGACAAGTCTTGATGCCCCCATTAAGCTCTTATGGCCCAAATCCCTGGCATTCTCCACGGCTCGTGGCTTTACCATGCTCGGTCTAGGTGATATTGTCATTCCCGGGTGTTTCATCGCTCTAGGGCTTCGCTATGATTACTTCCGTTCCACGAAAGGCACGCGATCGTTCCCCAAGCCCTATTTCTACGCGTCCCTGACCGCGTATGCGCTTGGACTCGTCACGACGATGGGTGTCATGCATACTTTTGGGAAAGCGCAGCCTGCGTTGCTTTATTTGAGGTATGTTCTATTCCACCATCCCTACATCCACTCACCCTTCATCGTGAACCCTGTCATTAATGAAATGTTGATGTTGTCTTTGTTTTTCTTTTTTGCTTAGCCCTGCATGCATCTCTTCCTTTTTCCTTACGGCGGTTGCAAGGGGAGAACTGAGTGAAGCATGGAAATGGAGTGAAGAGCCTAAGGAAGAATCAGCTGTTGACGGAAGTAGTTCCAAGCTGAATGGGCACCCGAAAACTGATTGAACGCCACGGTTGGACTAAGGCGTTCGATATGTATGTGATGATTATAATATACATATGTGTGTACTTTGCGTATGTACTATCAGTAATCCTGTGATGCGCATCGCTCGTTCCCTCACCTCTCGTCTCTTTCGCGACGAACGCGAGCAATTCGATTGGGTCGGTATATGTATACCACCTTGGAAAAACGCGGTCAAAAAGAGAACCTTGCATATGATGTATCCCCATCCTGCCGATCCCGAGGGCAACGAATGTACCGCGAACACAAGAGATCTAGCGGACTGGCAGCATGACACAACATGTGCATTGTGCATATGGGACCGAGACCTGGTTTTTTNGATCTTGTGCCGATTATTTTGTTTGTTGTGTGTGTGTGTATGGCTGTGGGCTGTATGGGATGGCGTGGTCACATTGTCACTTGTGGTTTGCGATGGACGGCTGGAGTTTGGGCGGTACGGTACGTTCGGGTCGGTGGGCCGTATTGCTATTTGCTACTCGTGAGGTCTTTGTTGGAGGTGCCTTGTACTCTGAGTCTGTAAGTACTCCAAGCGAGCGAAGGACTCGGTGGGATAGATGAGTTGGGCAGGTAGATTGATATTGAAGTACGTATCGAGTACGTAGGCCGGCGAGCTAAGGACAAGGAAGAAGGAAGGAAGATTCATCGGAGAAGCTTCAGCGTTCAACGACTCCTACTTCGACTCCTACTTCAACTCAAGCTTCATATGACTTTTTCCTTCATAAAGGATAAAGGAATTCGAAGAAGGGGGAGGCAAGCCAGGACCCCGACAAACTCCTGAGCACTTGAGTGACTGAGTACGAGTACGGGTCCCTGAAACTGAAGGGTGCCGGTGAAATCGCGATATTTATGGACATTTCGCTGTGGTTGAAAATTTGATTTTTGGGTGGTTTTTCTCGGGAATCGGCGAAGAGCGAAAAGCGATGAGGGGAGGGAGGCGTTTTTGGCGTTGTTGTGATCGAGGGTAGGGGAGGGTCCCTCGGGTCCCTTATTTTCCTCGAGTCTACGTATGGGGGAGAGCTGGTGTACTTAATGCGATGCTCGGGATTGGCCATCGTATGGGATCATGGATGGAGCGGTCCTGGTGAGGCGTCCTTACTTGCTCTTCCTTGAAGCTTGACTGCGCTTTGAACTAAGATACTGTAACTCAGTGGGTACGAGGATGCCGGTGGACTGACTAGTTTGATTTCTATTCCCTCGATCGATCTTCGATATTCTAATCCAGCGCATCAACGTCACGACGTTTCGACGATCTTTTCTTTTCTTCTGCTTCAATGCTTCTTCCAAGTTCTTCTCTTTTCTTTTCTTCTGTTCGTCTGCTCAGAGTGACAGAGTCATTGCTGTCCGTTTTTTGTGACTCCGAATCCGCGGTGATCCTCGCTGTAAGTAGCTAGTACCAGTACCATGTGTTTGGTACTACGCAGCGTCGCATAATGCGCTCATTCACACAACACACAACATTCGGAGAAGCTGTCGATGTGCTTACATAGAACTTGCGGTGGTATGTAGGTAACAGGTAATTCGGTTCGACCTTCGGCAAGGGGTCGGAGTATTGATGACACCAAGGTGGCAAGTATTTCCAACTTATAGTATCTCAGTAAAGTATTTATTTTCTCNATGACAGGCCGGGTGCAAAAAATATGCGCATGGTAGTCGGTAATAGGTATATGGGGGATCCAACGGGGAGCGGTAACGCGGTAGCGCGGACTGCGGCGTGTGCAATGGTTGGTGCATGGATGGTCGATTGGGTTTTGCAAGGTTCAAGGTACCGTTTACGCGCTCCCAAAATTTCTGGGGGACACAAGACATAACGCATTATGCATAAACGCACATGGTAGATTTAAGCTTTTTCCCCCCTCTCTTGTTTGAATATGAAATAACAATTGGAGTGCGAGCGGATGCGAATTGCTTTACATACGACCATACGACATATGATTAGCTTTGATGTCGGTACCGGCATTCAGCAGCATCAACCGCACTACGCCATTGTTGGTGTGATGTTCTATGCAACGATGGAGACTATGTATTGTGGGTGGTGAGTTTACGTACTTGAAGTACTTACGTTTTCATCTTCGTCTTGGCCCTTGGGTACAATGTACTTCTATTCAATTGCACTATGCGAGTCCCGATCATCCTCCGAAATCAAGCATCGAACGTTGGTAAGTATCCATTGAATCGTGACGTTGCTTACTTACATATACAAACCTTAGTTACGCAGACAAATATACATACTTACTCACAGGTTTACGAAGCAAGTTACGATGCAAGTTACGATATAAGGACGATGGTCACCCTCGGTCTCAGACGGACCCAATTCCATCACCAAAATCACCAAAGGTCTTTCCAGAACCTCGGTCCGCGGGTGCACGGTGGACCAGTCGGACTTGTTTCCAAGTTCCACCTTTCCCACCGCCAGTCGCAAGGTGCCTTTTTCCCCGTCCTGGACGTACCACATAACAACGATTCTCCTTCCAGAGACGTCTTCCTTACCAAATATATCCAATATCATCCAATATTAGATTATTATCCAGGAAGAACTTGAGAAACGCACAGGAAAAAACGTGTGAGACCTTGCGGGATCTCCGATCTGGAGGATTGAACATCGATCGGATTGCAGGGACGAATTGACATGGCATCATCGAGTCACGTGGGGTGGGTGGGATTTCTATAAATGGAGAGAGAGAGACTTGGAAGGGGATGAGGCTGAAAACGGCAAGGGAGTCCGAAAGTTCCGTAGGTCCCTCTGGGATGGGTTGTTTCCAGGGTTTATCCGGCGGATGGTATTCGTGGTAGCTCGTACACGTACGGGTGGGTGTATATATGGTAGTGTGTAGGGCAGGAAGAAGGTCTTGAAGCTTGATGGCACGTCCGTGGGTTTTGTGCGTATGTAGGCTTTGTAATAGAGCTGGGATTGGTATGAAGGTACTAGGGATGTGTGTGGGAGACTGGAAGTCGAGGTAAGTGTGAGCCTCGAGGATGGCGGGACATGTGTGTGGTTCTCGAATTGAATTCTAAGCTCTAGCTTGTGTTTTGGTAGCTAGAATGGGTTGGTTGTTCTAATTGAGAGTGGCAATTGAATTCAGAGGGTTTGGATGGATCTGGCAACGGTGTTAAAGCTGCCTTGTGAGCGCTTGGAATCAGAAAGAATGGGATGGTGTGGTTAACTCCCTTGGGATGGGGAGTATCCACACGAGAGAAGTGAGAAGGACGTGTAAGAGAGAGTGCCGAGTAAGTTATTATAGGTGAGTATTAGATGGGTAGGTTAGAACAGAGTGACAGACGAGTGTATTGAGTCGGGGGGNCATCATCATGCCAACGAGGGATGGTCAGGTGGAAAGGTCGAGTGGGAGGCAAGTGCCGTCTTGCATCAGGATCGTGGGGCAGGAGGGACATTTGGGCGAAATATAAAGACGGAAAAGGGAAGGCAAGGGTTTTCGGGGGCAGGGGCATTCGAGCCATAACGGGCCGTAGGAGGAATTGGCGTGAATAATAATTGGGCCGCCTTTTTTCCCTTGACAGACCCCCTGCGTAGTGCCTNCTCTNGCTCCTCCCATCCAGACAATGAACACGGCCTCTGCCTCATCGTCCAACACAGCGACGACTGCSGCCTCGTCATCGTCGACCGCGGCGCTCATCGATCCAGGCGGAATCCCACGCGAATGGAGTCCAGTGACGCCCTGGTCCCAGCAACCCCAGCAGCAGCTACACCAACACCAACAACAACAGCAGCAGGACTGGGGCGCTCTCTTTGCCTCTCCACTCAACCCATCCATGTTCGCGGCTCTTACGGCCAACGGCGTCATCGGCCCCGTTCCCCCGACAGCCAGGCCGTACGTTGCGCCGTTGGACGTGAATCTGCACCAGCAATCCCCGTCCCCGGCCTCGTCCTGGTCTCACACCCCGCCATTTCCTTCCGCTCTCAAACACCCTCTCCCACGCTCAGCCTCGTCAAAGCCAGGTACTTCCCCTTCCCATTTCTTCCAGTCCACCTGACCCATCTCCCTCTCTCTCCCTCACAGTCGACGATCCCACCCGTCTCAGGGGCTCTGCAACTTCAATATCTTTCCCATCTCCCATCAAACCAAACCCGTATCCGAATACTTACATCAACGACAGACCAAACCTCGGCCTGCCACCCTCACTATGGATGTCTCCAGCCCAGCCAACTCCCACAGCAAACTACCCACCGCTCTCGTCCCTCACACCAGACCCATCCACGCCCCTCTACGCCCAATCACCAACAACACCAGCCTCCCCATCCGCAGACACAAAGTCCACATTCCTCACCGACATCTTCTCAGACGATCTCTTGTCTTCTCTCTCCGATCATGCAACAAGTCCCTTTACATCTCCTCGCATATCTGGCTCACCAGAACTCCAGTACCTCTCCACAAACGGGGACGCCCTCCCAGATCCAGAACAGCTCGCAAAGGACGACCCCCTGGCAACTCAGGTCTGGAAAATGTACGCACGCACAAAGGCAACGCTTCCCCAAGCCCAGAGAATGGAAAACCTCACTTGGAGAATGATGGCTTTAACCATGCGCAAGAAGAAGGAGGAAGAATATGCTTTGCGCTTCCCGACAGACTCCTCACTGCTTCCCCCTAACCATCTCTCCAATCCCCTTCTCTCGCACTCCTCCGATCCTACTGCCGACGACAGAGAACCAGACGAACGAGGAAGACGCATCGACAAGGGTAAAGCTCGCGTAAGAGTAGTCGGCTTCGATGGCACAAATCAGGACGGTCATGAAGATGAAGAGTTAGTTTCCCTTCTACCCCTCCTTCCCTTCCCTTACTTCCCTTTGTTTTTATATTTCCCGGTTTTCTGATTTGATTTCCCTTTCAAAAGTTCCTCCGCGATGGATTGGCGTGCTATGAGTCGATCAAGATCCAGAATGTCCGTAGATTGGCCCTCGCATAGTCGATCACGCTCGCGTCCCCCTGGTTCAACGCCATATGACGAACAAATGATCACTTCGCTTGACAATCGCTTCATCTTTCCTAGTGTCAGTCTCCCTGAACCCATCACCCGTTTCTCCGCTGCCTCTACAGCAACAACAACATCTTCGAAGGATCTAGCGAATTCTCCTGGCATCCCCATTCCCGGGACGTCACGCAGTCCTATATATTCGAATCTACCGCCACGGTCAGAGTTGGCTTCGGTCTATGAAGATCCTACCGATGCAGGGTTGTTTGAGCCGCTGGATGCAGGACGATACCTTCCCAGTAGTAGCAGCTACCACCACCATCATCATCAAACCCTGTCCGGGGCCAACAGCCCTAGTTTTGCACCGTCTTCGTTACCCTCGTTTGGCCTACACGGTCTGCCAAGAATACCTACTGCCTCGTCCTCGTCATCTGCAGGTCCGATGTCGCAAGAAGGTCGCACGTTCCCTCGACACGTTCGAAAGACGAGTTTCGATCATACGGTGTCCAAAGAGAACATGGTTTCAGGGTTAGCTGGGGGCAGGCACCAGGTGAATGGAAAGGCGATATCACCGGATACGTTGGTGGGGATCAAGAGACGCGCGGAAGCACCTCATGTTGAGAGTATGTTGCGAGCTGATCCTTCCGCGGTGGGTGGGGAGCAACAGCAACAGAGTCCGATACGTATAAGTGCGAGTGGGCATGATGCGGATCAGTTCGATGCGGGGACTGCGTCTGGGTCTTTTCCCTCGAGTTCGTTCAGTTTTGCGTTCCCCCCGTACGACGCGTTGTATGATATGAATGGGTCGGCAGGGGATCATCATTCCCTTTCACACCACCATCCGTCGCAACATCCGACTCATCCTCATCACTCGCAGTCTCACCCGTATCTTACTCGATCTGGACGAGCTTCGTCGCTTTCTTCTGCGTACCCACCTACGACTTCGACGGCGGGGCTTGGGTCGCCTGTAACGTCTTCCTCCGCGCATACCAGCAACACGAGCAATGAAGGTCTGTCTGCTCGTGCTGCGGCTGCTTCTGCCGTCCTCGCGGAGGGGTACGCACAACTTAATGCAGCGAACCTGGCATCGGTGGGTGTGGGTGTGGACGTGGACGAGCCGATATTGGATTATAGACATCTGATTGGGTTCGCGGGGTATCATTCGTTGGATTCGACGTCGACTTCGCTTGGTGGTGTTGGTTCGTCTTTGGGTGGGTTGGGGGGTGGAGGGGGACAGCAGGGACAGTATACGCATGTGGATCCGGCGCAGATATTGGCGTCGGTGGATGATGTTGGGAAGGGTGGAGGTGGTGGGGGGTTTGTGAGTTTTCATGAGAGTCCGAGTAGTGATTGGATTGGGAGTTCGACGAATGCGTCGCCGGAGCCGTATTCGGTGTCGAATGCTTCGTCGCCGCCGTCGACGGAGGGTGGGCATGGAGGGACGGGGAATAGTGGGGGTAATGGAGGGAGTAATGGAGCGGGGTCGTCTTCAACCGCGGGAAATTCGAATCAGAGGCATTTGCAGAGGAAGGTTGTTTCGATGAAGAGTGGGGGNAGGTGGTGGGGGAGGGGGGAGTGGGATTGAGTTGCAGAAGCAGAAGTCGTTACCTGGGATGGGGACTAATTTTGGGGAATTTAGGTCGGCGAGTAGTACGCCTGATTATGCGGATGGGGGGAATAATAATAATGGGGATGGGAGAGGAGGGGGAGGGCAGACGAAGAGTGGGAGTGAGGATGGGGATCCGAGTCCGACGCTGTGTACGAATTGTCAGACGACGAATACGCCGTTGTGGAGGAGGGATCCGGAGGGGCAGCCTTTGTGTGAGTGGGTTTCTTCGCTTTGATATTTTCGTTGTTTTGCTTTTCCGAGTTTACGCTGTGGTGGGATTGCTAACGGTTCGATCTTTTTTTGGGGGCGTATAGGTAATGCGTGTGGATTGTTCTATGTGAGTTCTTTTCGTTTGTTTTTATTTTTGGATTTTTGGGATGGGTTTTGATTTCATTTGCTAGAAATTACATGGTGTCGTGAGGCCTTTGTCTCTCAAGACTAACGTTATTAAGAAGCGGTGCGTCCATCATCATCATCAACATCTCTTATGTTTCTTTTTGCTCATGCGATTTTCATTTTGCTTCTTCCAATTTGCAATGTTTTATTTTTGGTTGTAGGAATCGAGCTTCGGGTGCACCGAGCAGTTCTTCGCGGAAGGGAAATTCTGGGTTGCCGAAGATTGCGAGTTCGTCGACGAGGCCGAGGAGTGCGTCGAGTTCGCATTTGTCGTCTATGGGTGGGAGGAGTGGGCCGGGTACGAGGGGGAGTTTGAGTGCGAGTAATGCTAGTGCGAATGGTGCGGCGAGTGATGGGGATGTTGGAGGTGGGGGTGGGAGTGGTGGTGTTGGTGGTGGTGGAGGGGCGAATGGTGCGGCTATGAAGAGACAAAGACGGACTTCTACGAGCTTGCAGATGACTTCGATGCCTGCGCCGATGTCTCGCAAGAGTGAGTAATTATTGGATCGTTCAGCTTCACCCTTCATGTTTGCGTGGTCCATCGAGCCGCCCTTTTTCTTTTGAACCGGTCACTTTTTTNCAAACTATGCATACCATTCATTCTACGCGAATCCTTCTCTGCTTACATTCCCCCCAATCCTACTCCATCCCCAACGCCCCCATTACCTGTCTCAATCCCAATCCCAACCACCACATTTTGGGTCCAATTTCTTCGCGTTGCTCTGTTTTTTTGGGTTTAATCAACCTATCTTTAAAGTCTATCATAGATGTACTACTAGTTTCATAACATACCTCCTCCAATGCTTCTTCTTTTCTCTCTCGTCTACTCCATCCTCCGCCACCACCCCTCTGTGCAACTACCCGAAGCTGAACCGCATATATGCATCGATATCGTTCGTTTTATATGGTTTGCTTTATATGTTTTTAGTATACGTATACTCTACCACGGGATCTGGAGAGGTCGCCAATCGCCAATCGCAATCGCAACGCATGCCTTAGATTATTTTCCTCTGATTCTCTTACATATGTTCATGCTTTTCTTTTTGAAGTATTTATCAAATATCCTCCTGTAGTACTCGACTTTTGAATGGCTCTGGCTTTGGTACAAACTGACAGTTTTTACGCTATATATATCCGTCGGTCATGAATCACAATGGACATAGTTTGTGGTTTTTGATGTTGATTGGACTTTCTTAGATGTGTCCAGAGATCTAGAGGCGAGACGTACGTTATTGATTGTGGACTTGAACCCTGGACGTGTTCCAGGCGTCGCGCTGTGTACCTCCGAGGTCAGGAAAGATCAAAGAGGGACTGCAGGGTCGTGGGAAGAACATACTGAATCCATACCATCACCTTATTCTTTTTTCGAAGTTCGAAGGCCCTGAAACTGTCGTTTTAAACGCCCTTCCCCGTTCGCCCCAATTGCAGCGTGTACGAAACTAGTGAGTTGCTAATTGATCCCACCCACACCATCTTTCCCTTTTTGCTTCCTTTTCCATATTCCTTCTTTTTTTGTGTGTGCCTTTTTGTATCCTTTTTGCCTCTTTCCTCTTTCTCCCCCTTCGCCGTCGCGTCCTGCCCATCCTGGCATCCTTATTTCGACAACATGCGCCATTACCCAGGAACGCGCCTACGTCTGCTATGAATATGAATGGAAACGGCCATGGCCATGGATCTTATGCGTCCTCGAATGGATTGCACCCCGTTGGATCACAAGATGTCCATGGCCACAATAATGCTAGGGATTTGCAGAGGAGGGTATCAAGGACTGATTTGGATTTCGAACAGGCGTTACAGGGCGAGGGTACGGTTCGGCTGAAGGAAGGATTGGATGTTAGTTCGATGGGAATGGGATTGGATAGTCCCGCCAATTCGACGAATAGAAGTTTCAGCTCGAGTATGTTGGATTCCCCGTTGATGATGTCGCCGTCGCCGTTGTCGAAGAGTGTGGGCGGGGGTGGTAAAGGGTATGTGACGCCACGAAGAACGTTGCAGCAACCCTCGACCCCGACTGTTATACCACCGACCCCAAGCCCTATTGCTGGTCCCTCGTCGGCATCGTCGTTGTCCGTCACGAAAACTCTGAGCGCTGGAGGAGGCGGATCGTCTGCAGGGTCTTCGACTCAGGATCTTGGCAGGGAGAGTCCTGGTGCTATGGGCGATGAAGATAATGGAGGCGGTAGTGGTGGTGATTCCAAGCAAACGAATCGGCGGTCGCTGTATCGCTCTCCTGGCACGGCGAGTAGCCCGGACTTGGCTACGCTGATGAGAAAGGCAAAGTCAAAAGATAGAGCGGCAGCGGGTAACAAGAAGGACAAATTGCAATTGCAAATGGGCTCTTCTCCCTCGCCCTTCGATAACGTCAAGTCCTCTCCTGCGACGCGTTCAAGGTCGTCGACATCGTCGTATGTCAATCCTGCGACCGACGGCAGGGACAGCAATAGCAGCAAAGGCAAGTCAAGAGCCCTGCCTATGAGTCCTGACTGGGTCATGGCTAGCCCTCAGCCACGGAGTTCACCGGAGAAGAAGGGAGGTGCTAAAGTATGTTGACAATGCCTCTTTCTCCCTCTGCTTCCATTCATTCTGACTCGGTTGTTATGGCACAGACGATGCGAGCAAAAACGAGTGCGTTCCTAGGCAAAGTGCTGGGTCAGAGCAGTGTTAGAGAACGTTCGGTGAGTGTCTCTTCTCACCCCACCTTATCCTCGTATTCCAATGATTCTCAGCGCAATTGGTTTTTTCTTCCAGAAAACAGACGCAACACCACCTACGACGCCTTCTTCTGTGTTCTTCACCAATCCTTTCGCCAATTCTCCTCCTGTTCCCCCTTTGCCTCCTAATATTCAACCTTCGCCCATTCGACCCAGGGATCCTACACCGACAAGGACGAGTAATCTCGGCTCGCCAGATATGTCCAAGCCTCTACCGCCAATCGTTGGCAACTCTCGCGGCTCCGATGACGAGATTGATGATCGCTCTCTCGTGTTTGTCGAAAAGTTGGTGAGACCGGCATCACCAGAAGACATACCACGTCCGAAGCGCCTTCCCTCCCCCGAACCCATCAAGCCAGATAGGTCCACGGATACCACGAACACGGTCACTCATAACAAGCGACGAAGCATGAGTGTCAGCGAGTTCGAATTGAAGAATGCGATGGCCACTGCCTCTTCTACTACGCCTCTGCCCACGCCCTCAAAACTTCCAGCGAAGAAGGATGGGTCAAGACAAGGACGCTGGGAAGGGGACGACACATTCAGTGGAATACTTGATGATTTCAAAGGTCAACTATCTCAATTAGATCCTATATCTGGGACGTCTTCCTTAGACCTTAAAGACCCTTCTACCCCTGCTAGACGTGCTGCGTATACGAGGGCGAGCTCGGACAGAGCTCCCCTACTGAACACGCTCGATACCCTCAGCGAGTCGCGTCCTCTACCTAAGAAGGCCACAACTGCTCCAAGTTCCTTTCAACCGCCCACCGTCAAGTTATCCCATTCGGATGATCAAGACACGCCACCCTCTCCAACTGCATCACCCATCATTCCTCCTCGCAGCTCCTCGTTGCAGACCAGTGTACGATCAACAAGTGGATCCGGTTCTCCAAGAGTGTCGTCACGACGGACGATTAGTCCTTTGAAGACACGGAACGGACAGATGTTCCCAATGCCGCAGACTCCTTCACGAAGCAATTTACGCGTGCAACATCGGGCTACTGCATCTAGCTCTGAGCCTTCGTTGGTCCCTATCATCGATGATGTCCGTGGTAAAGGAGGCGAGCCAGGAAAGACCGTGGTGCAACGGCGGTCTTCATACTTTGGCGGTACCTCGACACAAGGGGACTTGGCAGTGAATGATCTCAACCTTCGCCGGTATGCCTCTGCTACCTCCCCCGGTAAGGAAGATTCTGTCGGGGATATTGACGGACGCGGACAAGAGTTGGCTACGAAGTGTTGGTCTGAGGATGAAGAATTTTTGGCTAAAGAAAAGATTGCTGAGTGGCTCGGTGGAACGTAAGTGATTTTGTCATATTGACCCTTTGGTGACGGCTCATGCTATCGTATAACAGCGGTCGCATAAACAAGCTTGCTCTTCATCATTACATGAACTTTTTCGATTTTTCCAATCTAAGATTAGACATGGCGTTTAGGTGCGAAGAACCTTGGCTGTAAACTTGAAGCATACTGACCCAGTCTCCTGCGCAGACGGATGTGTGCTAAATTATATCTCAAAGCAGAAACTCAGCAAGTTGACCGAATTCTTGAAGAGTTCAGTCGAAGGTACTGGGATTGCAACCCCAGCACTGTCTTTGGCAACTCTAGCAAGTTACATCCTTTCTTTCTCTGAAAACGTTACTCATCATATGCATCCAGGCGTCGTTCACGCTGTTACTTATTCGCTTCTTCTACTCAATACCGACTTGCACATCGCGGAATTGACCACTCACATGTCCAAGAACCAATTTGTTCGCAACACTCTTGGGACCATCCAGATGCAACTTCAAAGCCCTGACCAAATGTCCACTTCCGACCTTACTTCTTACGATGATGGGAGTAGCAGTCTCCGAAGCTCGGATGCGGAAACGATCGCACGCACTAAACGCAGTGACAGTATCACTAGCTGGAATAGTATCTCGAAGGAGTCTGCGATCGTCCCTTCCCCTGTTGTGACTAGCTCAATCATCCGCTCGCCATCCCCGTTGCAACATCCCAATGAAAGCTCGCCTTCCGTTCATGCCCCGCCCTCATTAAATTCCAGTCAGCAACGTCCTTCGGATACTGTTTATGACCGCTCATGGGAAACGGATATGGAGAATATGCTCAAGGTGCCTTCCCTCTCAGCCACAATTTTGATTAATCTGACATCCCTGTTCCAAGGATATGTACACTGCCGTGAAAAATCAGCAAATTCTACAGCCTATCGCTGGACGATCGTCTATGTCTTCCTTGAGCCCTCATCCGACGATGATGCGAAATCGAAGTCTTCGTGGCCAACCCGACCGATTGGCTACGTTGAAGAGGGGCAGTATTCGGGGGTTGCAATCTATTTTGAACGCTCAAGCAGGGGTTAGTCCATACAGCAGCAACAGCAGCATTGACGGGCGAGCAAGTCCGTCCCCGAGCTTCGCCACTTCGGCTCACGATGTACGTTCGTTCTTGGTTACACAATGCCTGTCGTTTGACGTGTGCTCCATTCTAGACTGGAAGTTCCTCTTTCCTAACTCCAACCCTTGGATTTGCTTCTAACCTTTCGCATACAATCATCCGAGAGGCCCATGAAGATGATGATCACAGTATTCATAGTCACGAATCTGGCTCTACGTCGATCAGCATCTCCGACGAGGAGTTGGCTTTGCTTGGACCCCCTTGGGCGAAAGAAGGTCGGCTATGTAGGAAACAGTATTGGGAGTCGACCGGAAAGCGTGCCAAGGACAAGGCTTGGTTGGACGTTTTTGTTGTCATCCAAAGGGGAGAGCTCAACATGTTTACTTTCGGAGACACTGGTGGCGGCGGTGGTGGCGTGGTTGGCGGTGGAAACTGGCTTGTGAGTTTGATTGTCTCGCCACATTTTGTGCGTGACTAATGCTTTGGGCTAGACGAACGCAAACTCTGTCGGAGCAGTTCAATTAGCTCACTCACTAGCTCATGCCTTACCGCCCCCTGGTTACAACAAGCAGCGACCACACTGCATGGTCCTCACGCTGTCCAACGGTGGTGTCTATTTCTTCCAAGCAGGGACGGAAGAACTAGTCAACGAATGGGTGACAACCTGTAACTACTGGGCAGCCCGCACAAGTAAGGAACCACTGGCCGGCGGTGTTTCCAACATGGAATACGGTTGGAATCGTGTTCTTGAGTCCCTCAGCCATGGACGCTCCGTTTCCGAGAACGAAACCCCGCAACAAGACTATAGCGATGCAATGAGCGTTCGCAGCGGCCGAAGCACCCGTAGCCGATTTGGTTGGAGGGATGGTGTCGCTACCGTTCGCGCCACTAACTCTCCATGGGTCGACCGTGTTTTCATCAATGATTGGAAACCCCCGATGCATCCCACTGTTTCTAGTGTGCACGATGAAGAAGCCCAAATGGAGGCACTCACCAAGCATGTAGCTTCTATGAAAGCCGATCTCCAAAGGCACAATGAATTACGCGAGCCCATGGCAGTCCTAGTACGTTCTATGACCCACTTGTTGATGCGTAACTCAATCATTCCCCGCAGTATCAGCCTCGTAGTGCGAACGCTATGAAATCTCAGAGCAACTGGGAGAAGAAATCTCAGTATCTTTTGACGGAAATTGTCAAGTATGAATCGTACATAGAGTCACTTCAATCAGCTATGTCGCTACGATTGAAGAAGCGTGGAGAGAAAGGTATGTGCCCATGACCTCATGAGAGACACGTCTAACGTTCAGGTCACAGTGCTAGAGAGAGCCTTGAACGGTTCCGCAGCAGACGACGGAAAATGGAAAGGCATTGAGGACACCATTGAAGAAGCTGATGAACCAGCGACCCCCAGTACCAACACACATTTCCATCGCCGTGAAAGGGCGGACGGCGGTGGACTCGGCGACTAGTCGCTTTGTATTCTTAGATGCTTCACTTACTTCATTACTTACCAATCTTGGAATAACTATTTTATATTACTTCGGCACTTCTCATTCCTGATACCTGCATTTCGTAGCTATTGCTTATATCCATGATTCCTCCAGAGCTCCACCTAACACGGACCATACTTTGCCGCAGCGACGTGGGCCGCCAATCCACTGGCCGAAGTCTTGGGCGTGAATATTGATCCTCCCTAACACCGGGGTCAGCGCAAGATCTTCAGATTTATATTGAACAATGGGCTCACCTGATCTGGGGCATACCAGACGGAGCCAATATCGTTGTTGGCATTGGTGCCAAAGTGGAACACGGCGGACATTTGCGAACCTAGGAACGGTGCGTACTTGGCTGTCCGGCTGGCATCATTGGCACTGTCGAGGTAGTACTGGACGTGCTTGGTCCATAGTCCCTGAAATAGAGTAAGATGGGGAGACCGCCGCTTGATGCTTGAGAAAGACTAACCTTGAAGATTTGCTACAAGCGAAACATTGGATTCAGTCACACCCAGTCGAGGATTGACGACTCCTCTTACCTGGTCCTGGTTGCAGACGGCGCCTCCTCCGACCGCATTGTCACAGGTTTCTCGCAAGATATTGTTAGTGGCGAGGTGTCTGATGGTAGCATCCAAAGTAAGTTCCGCCTGATCCAACAGCGATCTATCGCCCGTGGCTGCATATAGGGCGCCCAAACCAGAGGCGACGACAGCCTTAAAAGTATATCGCACCATGAGCGAGGCACCGTTACACGGCATGTGAGACTCCAAACCTGGTTATACGTCCAGGTCGTCTTGCAGGTATGTCAGGGCGTGAGCAATTCTCTCGGACAGACAATCACTAACCTGACCATTGTTCCGGCACGTATTGAAGTCCAATCCATCGTTAAAGAGCCCGTCACCATTGCGCATTCCGGAATTACTCACTAGAGCGACGTCATGACCCTCGAAACCAATTACCCAAGGAACAACGTACACCAGGTCCAGGTCTAGGGAAGCAACGGTACCGTGTGAGTACTTGAGTACGCAGACCATCTGAGCCCGGACTGAAGTGGACTATACCTTCTTCGCATTGTCAAGGTAGCCTGTCAGCTGTCTGTTTCTGATGTACCCTGATGCCGATGTCAGGAGGAACAACTCATTAGTTATAGCATTCTTGTAGTCGCGTGCTGATGACCACCATACTATAAACCCAGAGAAGTCTCCATGAGGCAGCGCATAACAGTTACTTCAGCGTTATTACTTACCTCCTCCTCCGCAATGGTCGTCCCACTGGTTGGCGATAATGTCGTATATCTTAGCAGCCGACGTCTACAGAAACATCCATCAGTACACGAGTCTCAGTGGCGCACACAGAAGCAGAACGAGGGTTGGGGGACGTCTCGGCAATCAGCCGGTGATTGGTCGCCCTCCGAAGTTAAAGCACAGAGTAGGGTAAAACGATTTGAGTTTGTGTCTAAAACAGCGACTCACGAGGTAAGCGCTGTTAGAGAGTCCCCGAGCACCCTTATAATCCGCGATTTTCCAAAGGGCCAGGATAAACCACTGGGACGTGATATAATGCAATAGACGTTGTTCGGTCAGCGAAAGGGCGAAATAGGCGCAAGGAGTAAGCAAGTGTCCCTAACTTGTGCATCATCGTAGCTTCCCCCGATGAAGTTCACCCAATTTGTAGAGGGATTGAGAGCGGCTCTCCCCAAGAAGGAATTATCCGCAACAGTAGAGAAGTCGTTGGTGTTAGCTCCAAGCATTAGGTTGTGCAAATCCTCGAAAGTATTCTGGAGAAAATGTTAGTTCGGGCTTTGGCATATGTCAAGACGGGCGTACAGCATCCGTCCATAGCGAGCCACCGTTGTATCCGCCAGAGGAAGGATTGAAATAATGACTCTGTAAACGGCGCGCAACGGACTGGAGCCAAGTGAGTGGTATCAGTAGAGGATTGGGCAGAGAATGGGGTCATACAGTAGCGATGTCAAGCGTCGGTTGACATTGTCTACGCTCCAATGGAGAGGAACGGACGTGAAGCGTGCTCAGAAAGAGGCAAAACAAGCCAGCGATGAGGTGAAGAATAAACTTGTGGGCCATGTCGGTACCGACGTAGAGGAATGAGGGTTAAGATTATATATCTGAATTCAAGCCATATAACAGAGTAACCCACTACCGATACTTCACTTCGAAAAGATGGTTGCGTGAATAACATAGCAATTTTGATCTTCTACAGTGTATGTCATCATAAGCGTCGCGTGGAGGAGTGGATGCGAACAGAGCTTCTCGCGAGGAGGTACGCTGAGAAGCTTGGCATGTGCTAATGGGGCGTACCACAGTCCGCGCGCTACCATCAACCAACCAGAACTAGACTGCGTTTTAGGTCAGTCTTCGATTCAGTTATAATTAGCAAGTGAGGCATACGATGGTATTCAGAAGGACGGAAGTGGGAAAACTAACACACGCCGTACTTCGCAGCAGCCACATGGGCAGCGAGTCCACTGGCTAGCGTCTTGTACGAGAACACGGAGCCTCCCTGAGAAGTTGGGAGTAAGTTCTCGGTTGCTGAGTAACATAGGACGTTCTTACCTGATTTGGACCATACCACACGGATCCAATGTCACCTGAGGTCGGATTCGTGGCGTACTGGTGTATGGCATTGGACTGGGTGCCCAAAAACCGTGAATACTTCGCCGTGCGCGAGCGATCATTCGCGAAGTCCAAGTAATACATGAGGTGCTTCATCCATAAACCCTTGAAAAGTTGCTGCGTGAAGGCAAACACCGAGTTCAGGCGAAGGAACTTCGGCGCGAAGAGCGACTAGAACGAACCTGATCCCCAACGGTTGGGATGCATTGCGGGCCCAGAAAAAGTCTTTCTGGTCTAGGTCGTAGGAGCGTTTCTTGGTGTTCGAGCCGGTGGATGCGAGGGGAGGATCACTTGATGATGATGAAGAGGAGGAAGCAGGGTCAATCGTGACACGGTTAAGTTTCATGGAGAA
>JAPEVF010000851.1:0-19242 GCA_029747585.1 Pleurotus djamor | reverse complement strand
TGGCAAGGTTCAACCGGGGTTCGAGGTTGGCAACTTGTGAGGGGGCGTAGCTCATGGGGCATTGTAGATTAAGGAAAGCCCTTGCAGGAGGATAATAGTATAGGTGTATACTACCTCCTGCAACACTCAGAAGATTGTTACAGTCACTTAGGGAAGTGGGGTTGGGCGACGAAGGATGGTGATTGGAGCGCGTGTGGTGCGAATGGCATTCGCACCGGGGATTCGGGNATTCGACCGGGATTCGTGACAGCGATGGTGGGCGGAGAAACCTGTAGGGAGGTGGAAACAGAGGGGTTAGGGGTTGGAATTGAGTGTCCCCTTACACCCAGAGCCAGCAAACTCTGAGTAACATGAGACTCTTTGCCTTGTACTGCTCAGGATTGTTTCTGAGGGCCTGTTGTCCCAGCATCTAGAGTAACTACTTCAGAGATTGATTTCAAAGAAAGGAAGCTTGGTTTTCAATACTGAAAGTTCCAAGGCAAGAAGTTGTCCAACTCGTCTGGTGTTATAGGTAGCACAATTGGATTCAATTTGCTCTCTCCTTCATTGCTCTTCAAGACTGCAAACATGTTTTCAAAAGCAGTTGCGTGCTGGCTCAGCAATGCTGCATTGATCAGCCTGACCATTGTGCGAGTGTGATCCTTGGCCTGTGTTGAATTAAGCTGTAAGTCACTGTGTAAAGTAATGAGAGATGTTTGAAACACACCTTGAGATAGATAAGATTTGCATAGTTGGGTTTCTCTTTCTTTGACTTGTCTGGTACATCAGGAGGGGTGTTGGTGTCCGATATTGCAAAGACTGATGATGGCTAGAGCACAGAGGTTTCTGATTATCAGAGGCAGGCCCGGTCACCAAATGCCACCAAGTAATTATCTTGGCAGCCTCTCTGACACCTGGCAGCCTAGCCTGACCTTGACCAATATCCCTGCCTTCGACAACCATCTATGGCTACACGACCTCAGCTTCCTCCTCCACAGCCAGGCCTATCCTGGGACTCTTTGGTCCATGAGGCCTACAGTGTCATCTGCCAGCTATACCAGGATGCAAGACAAATTCTCTGTTCACAATCTGAACCAAGTCGCCTTGCTTTCCATGCTGAGAAGTTGGACAATGAAGCTGTTCCTTTGCTCGTGGCATTGGAGGAACAGGCCGAAGAAAAGTCAATATACTGATTGAATGGATTCACTTGCTTGCTACAAGGGTCGCAACAGTGATGGTTAAGCTGGAAATTGCAGGAAAATCATCGAAACAAAGGTATGACCACAGAGTTTCAGATGCATGTAGACTTGGTATGATCTAGGTTTGCAGGGACGATGCAAATGTTACATAATGATATATATCACCAGTTACAACTGAGCAAACAGGTGGCCGTGGACGTCCTTGCAAGACAGTGGACCCCAAGTTTCTTCATACCACCATGGCCAATAACCATTGAATCAGTATCTCCAAATTGGCATGTACCCTTAATATGAGGCCTTAAACTCTCTACAATCAGCTACACAGCAACAACATCACACGGGAGTTTGCTGACCTCTCCAATGACAAACTTGACACTCTTATTCGCAACTATTGAGTTGAGAAGCCAGATTCAGGTATTCGCTACATACAGGGCTATTTCTCTGATCAGGGTATACAGGTCCAACGCACCCAAATTGAAGAATCGCTCTGCCATGTTGATGGGGTAGGATAGACACTTTGGTGCAATACAGCTATTTGCCGCCGAACCTAGAATGTATCCCATCCTAATGCACTCTGGCACATTGATGGACACCGTAAGCTCATCCATTGGGGGATTGTAATCTTTGGTATTGTTAATGGATTCAGCCGCACAGTGTGTTCGAATTCTGTGGTTATCAATACTGGACTAATAGCATTCCCCACCATTCAGGTTACTGGTTTAAGGGCAAATGACAACAACCAAGCCCAGACTGCCTTGGATGTCTTCGTTAATGCTGTTCAGGAGTATGGGGAACCTTCACGGGTGCGTGGTGACCGTGGACAAGAGAATAAAGGCATTGCAGTCTATATGATTGTTACACAGGGATCTAATTGGGGGTCATTCATATGGGGAACATAAGTATATTTATCTGGGACTGGTTTGCATATTAACTGTTTATACAGATCTACACATAATACCTGTATAAAAAGACTATGGGTTGAAATTGGCAAGCAGTTCGGACGACAGTCGAGGGCATTCTTTCAAATGTTGGAGGAGCTTCATCAGCTGGATAGGCATGATAAGCATCATCTTTGGCTTCTTCATCTACTCTTCTTAAGCGACATCAACGAGGACTGCCAGGAATTCCAGCATACCTGGAATGCCCATCCTATCTCAAAGGAAGGAGATAACATGACACCCAATGTACATTCATTTTTTATTGCATCTACATGCTCCAATCTCAGCCTATGCAGGATATGTTCCTTCTTGGGCAGGTGGAACATGGTGTGTACACCAATGATTGCCCCCCTGGTGTCCCTGCTGAGGAGTTTACTGCTGACTATGGTGTGAAGGAAGAACATATGGCTGGTGCTAACCATGTTGATGACAAAGACAAGTTGAATGAATATTATGTAGAGGGACTGGGAGAGTATTGGGTCCAATATTGGCCTGGATAATGGTAACTTTTTGCCTAAGGCAATTGCTGCACCAAAAACAGAACCCCATTTACTGATCATAGAGAGCATGTCTTTGCTACTGCACTCGGTCAGGCTACTGACAAGGGCTATGTTCCACAGGGATATGGGGTTCTGCCAGGCGAATGGGATGCCGGAGGGTATCCATTGTTTTATACCCTATATGGTGCAAGGTGAGGAAAGAGTCAAATGCACATTGCCCTTCCACCTGACAAGTGGAGGCCTCGTGCAGAGTTGTGTGTGCAGGGACTTCATATTATGCATACTATGATGTATTCCAAAGATGATACCAGTTAGCAAACTTATGATATTCAACACTTGAGCTGTAATGGATTAAGGGGTAGCCCCTATTCTTATCAGAAGCGCAGATCAGCCTAATCAAAGGCTGATCTCTCTTAACTACCATCTTCTTCATGCCTCCATATTTCAGAAATCGTGCCCAGGACCATCATACTAAAGCCTGTAATGATTTATCTCCTATTAGATCAGGGGATGACTATTAATTTCACTTCAACATAGTTATTGATGCTTTTTTAGCTAGCCATTCAGCTGTGCAGAAGCTAACAGCTGAGGACATTTACGACAAGAATACCAAAGTCAAATTAGTTCTCCACCACTTTAAAAATGTGGCTGGAGTTGCAACTGTTAGTTTCTATTTACATTTGGCTGATACTTCCAATCTAAACCATTTTTCAGATTCCTGATATTCTCTGTAAGGTTATAACACTGGAAACTTTTCCTGAAGGGTCTTTAGGTCTGTCCTTATCTCCCTTCAGTTTGATCATTTTCAAAGTTTCATTTATTCTAGGACGGGCCATCTGCCTTCAGTTATGGACATTGGTCTGAGAGGCAACCAAACGCTCCTGTATATCTTATGATGTTGCATCTCATAAGCAGAAGTGCCTTCTAGTAAGCTCCGGAAATCAACCCCTTAGTATTAACTTACTGTTCTTCCAGAGAAATGAACTGGGGCTCTCAAGGAATCCTCCTTCTCTACAAGAGATTCTTTCAGCCCAATACTCAGGAAATATACAGATTATATGGCAAGAACGGGAAGACCATCCTCTTCTCAAGCAGGGTAGATATATGTCTGAGGATTCTGCCTATAGTTCTCATGGAGATTTTCTAGTAAATGCTGAGGAAGGCTTTACCATTATTGGACCAGAGCAGTCAGTCATTGTTTTATCTGGGTCTTCTGAATGTAAGTTTCAATTATCTGCATTTTATTGAACTCTAGCTAAGCGGTATTTAAGAACCCACTATTGAGCTAGCAGTCATTAGAAGCTCTACTCAGACGAACAGCCTTTCACAGGCAGTTTTTCAGTGGATCTATGAGGCGATTTGCTATGCCTGCAGAGTCCGAAGAGATACAGTAGTATCCAAAAGTATCGCACGGTCACGCCTCCCCTAACTATTTGTCCCTCAGCCGCGCAACTCAACAAAAATCCATGAATAGAGGTTACTGAGAGGTAGGCATAGATGTATAATAGCAATTGAAGACCAAATAGATAGTCTCTAAGTCCGGAAAAAATGACAAGTACACATAATGTGAAAATGGGGGTGTGCAATTCTTTTGGATGCCCCTGTCAGTCTACCAATGATCAGTGCACAGTAAATTAATGAAAGTAAGTGAACTCACGCGGTTCTAATACTTTGTACAGTGACGCGGTGGGGCATACTCTCATATAACTTCTCCAGGGTGGCCATGGGAAAGTTGTTCCATTCCTCCTGGAGGGCCTCCCAAAGCTGGTCCTTGTTGGTAGGTAATGGGTTATGCGCGCGGACCAAAGTGTCCACCTAGTCCCACACATGCTCTATAATGCTCATATCTGGACTAGAAGGCGGCCAGGACAGCTGCTTTAATTTTTTCACGTAAACCATGCCTCGACTACTTTGCACCAGTGCTTTGGGTCGTTGTGCTGTTGGAAGATGAAGGGGTCCTTCCCCGTGCGCTTCAATTTCAAGTCCCGCAGAGACCCCAGCATCTATTTCTGTAAGATCTCGACATAGTCAGGGCTGCACATAATCCCTTCAATCCGATGAAGCCATCCCATTCCCTTTGAGGTAATCATACCCCATACCATGAGGCTACCTGCGCCATGCTTGATAGTTTTCCTGATGTAGCGATCATCCAGTGCTTGACCAGGTGTAAACCACGCATACTGACGGCCATCCGACTTGAATAGCAAGAATTTTGACTCATCAGAAAATCACACCCACTTCCAGTCCTCTACACTCCACCCACAATGTGCACGAGCCCAGTTGAGCCGCTTCTTCTTATTGGTCAGTGAGACGTAAGGTTTTGATCGCCAAACACAACAGACCAGGCCCTTTTCCTTGAGGGCACACGCCATGCCCCCTTGCCCTCTCCCTTCCTATATACCTTGAAAACTGGGTTCCATGCAGGTTTGTCCAAAAGGAATGCACACCCCGAAACGAGGTAAAGCCTGTATTTCACAGGTGTACTTCAATTTATAAAGTTTTAACAAAGCTTATATTTATGGTCTAGGGTGGCCCCGTGGGCTACAACACTTGTTTCAATACAAGTGATGATGATACACTCCTAACCAACACCCTATCCGTGCACGTGGGTGGCGTGCAATTCTTTTGGATGCCACTGTACACAGGTAAGATCACCATTATTTGCTAGAATTACATAGACTGAAACTCTATTTAGCCTGCACATCCAAGCAGGCTCACACAGATTGGGCTAAACATGGGAGCCCATCATGCCCGTGTTCTTGGTTGGGCAGTATCTTTTACCAGGAAGCTTGCTACTGAAGACAAGGAAATCCACAATATGGATGCTATTGGGGTTATAAGTCTTCTCTGAAACCTCATTGGCACACTGTGGCCCTCTGAGATGTTTCAGAAGATGATGAATTTCTTGAACGAGTCTGAGCTACCCTTCTTAGCAACAAGAAATATCTCCCCTGGTAAGCCATCTATCTAGATCATCACTAGTGAAACCCAACACTTCTATTAGGACAGGGCTTTACTATCCAGGCCAATAATATACTGTACAATTTTCCCCTGGAGAACCGCACACCACCTGAGGCATATATGGCTTACCATTATACAGCATATATTTACTTGTTTCTACAACTGCATTGTGGATAATGCTAATGTGCCTTGAATAAATAATAGCCCTGTCCATACAGACAGAACATATGGGCCCTATGCAGTTTTGTTCACAGTTCATTGTACAATGGATGCAGCAAACCATCCAGATGATCATTCTATTGGGTCAAGCTTTGTGGAAGTCGGTCTCCGTATTGTGGTACAGTCAGCTCCTGGATCCATCATTGCATGGAATCCAAATAATCCTCATGGAACAACTCAAGGTTTTGGTGCAGTCAACTCAGGTATCGCATTCACATTTTGCGTGGTGTCAGTGATGCATATGCCCAGCTATTGGACGAGGCCAAGAATCAATATCTAGGACCTCCCAGCACCCACCACAAGCTTGCCCAGTCAATGGCATTGATCTCCTCAAGCAACAGGGATGCTAATGGTGATATAGGCGGGGATAGCATTCTATAGACTAAAGATTTGATAAGCCCTATGGAAGGTTTAGATCTTGCAGAACCAAACTGTCCTATCTTGACACTCCTGGCCCCTGTCTTCAATTGGAGCTTCAATTATTTGGTCGGCCTGGTTCAATACCAGATGCGACATTACCTCTTTTTATTCTTACCCATTTCATTCCTTTTTCCATTTTCCATTCTTTTTTCCTACCATAGCTTTGGAAAAGCAGCCCACTGTTAACTCCATCATTTGTACTGCCAAGCAGCGAAAGCAGTTTTCCACCAATGGTGCAACACTGGTGAAGGCCAACACTGAGGCAAATTCAGTGCTTGTGGCAGCTTCAGCTTTGTCCAAGGCTCAGGGCAAAAGAAAAGTAAGCAGTTTACTTCTGCTGCTAGGACATAGAGCCAATTTCTGTCCTACAGCGAGAACAAGAACCAGCCAAGGTTGGTGCAATGAGACTGGTGGTTAACCCCAATGGGATTGTTTGGGTATGTTTATCCGCTCAACTACTACACCAGCTCCCTTACATGTTGCCAGGATTCCACTGGTTGTATCATAGGTCGTTCCAAGCCACTCGTTCCAACCAACACCGAACTACAGAGGATGCCGAACATACTGGTTGCTGTGAATGTGCAGGTGCAGGAGGGCTTCTGGTTACAGTTGACATGACCTCCAACACCAAGGTTGAAGAAGCCCTTACTTCTTATTTCCCCAAGCTGTTCTCCTACATAGCCTCGGTCATTCCTAAGGGACAACCCTCCCTGCTTCTCTACACAAAGAACTACAAGAAGCTTAGCCTTATCCCAGGCTTCCTTCTGGCCAGCACCTATTCCTCAACCTAGGGCCAAAGAGTGATTACCAAAGCTGTACCTTTTATTTTGGTATGTACAGCAGGTCCCAATCTTGAGCCTTTGCTAAAACTGTTCTTTGGTGCAGTTACAGCTGTCCCAGTTGATAAAGAGGTACTTGCTGAATGGAAAGAGGGCGATAAGATATTTGGTCATTCTTATGGAGACAATGGTAAGTCTGCCTGCATCCTCCTTCGTTGCTTTAGACTCATGTGTAGCTTAGCTGAGGGTGATAGTAGCAACAAAGAGAACGATAAGGGTGAAATCTTCCAGCCATCTAAACGAGTTTAAGGTACTATTCCTTTGCATGCTCTGCTACCCTAGGCTGAAAGTGGCCCAAGTTGAACAGGTCCCTACTCGTTGGATTCGTCCAAATGCTGCTGATGTAGTGCCACCAGTAGATGCAGCCTTGTCTTCAGCCTCATCAGTGGCTACATCGTCAACCTCATTCCTTTGTGCTGTTGAACAGCCAAGCTATGAGACCATTGACCTAACCAGTGACAAAGCTGAATCTGAGGAGACCCTATCTCTTCGGTCGTCATTTGATAGTGAGCTTCAACTCAGGCAGAGTGCCTGGTCTCGCTACACCTTTATTGACTTCTGAGCCCTGCCCAAGACCACCTACAGCATTTGCCCAGTTTGATATCGCACATATACCATCTGTTCATAGACTAACCAGCTATACACACCCTCATTTACCTGATACCTGATATACTCTACATACAATGATCTTAGTCTTACCTGTACATAGTTGTAGAACCTACACTAATTCTCCCTTTAATGTCAATCGGTCATTCTTACTATACTGGCAGCATTGAAGAGATGGGGGTTCGATTGGCCTGTTGCAGTGAAACAGCCAGGAAGAACCCTGCATGGGTGACAGACTGCCTCGATTGGTCGAGATAAGTTTTCACAAGACTGGACGAGCATAATAACAGGCTGAAAATTGTGTTAGGATGACCCTGAAGGTGTGATAATACTTAGGAAACTCACCAAGAACAACATGGTACCCCCCCCAAAAAGGGCTGTTACTCACCCCCAACCGAGGGGGGTGGATGACAATGGGGAGAACAGGATGATAATCTAGTAAAGAAGTCAGAGGAACCCCCAAGAATGGAGTGAATAGGTAGCTTACTCACCAAAATCAACATAATTCATGCCCATCATGCGCGACTGGGGTCGGTACAGGGTCTCGTGTACGAGCAAGGGTCTCAAAAGTTGTGAGGCAGTATAACAAGCTCAAAATTGAGTTAGAACGACCCCATTATCAAGGTGCAGGGTGTAAAACTTACTGAGAATGACATGAGTCACCTCGTCGTACAACCAAGAAAGCCCATCACCCATGTTTCCACTCGGGAGGGACAGCGAAGTGGGTGTGGTAGTACATTAGACTGTAATGCCTGTCAGGGCAGCTCAAAACAATAGGAGAAAGAGATAGATGACTCACCGAAGCCGACATACATAACCTGTACCCATCGTGCGCGAGCGAGGCCTGTACAGGGTTTCCTGTACTAGCAGAGGTCCCAAAAGTTGCAGGGCATTATAACGAGCTAAAATTCAAGTCAGAACAACCCCAGTATCAGGGTGTAGGGTGTAGAACTCACCGAGAACGACACAGGTCTCCTTGTTGTACCCTAGGCAGGTGGGGATTCAGGGATCAGGCCAAGGAGAGCCCACATATAGATGAGGTAGCTGTAGTGAGGTGGTATGCGAGTCAGAACGACCCCAGAAGTAAGCCAGTAGCTGGAAAACTCACCAGAAATGGGTCTTGTATTGTTCTAGAGTACAATGCAGCCCTCCCATTCCCTTGTCGGCCATCCACTGCATCTGGGAGGCAAGTCGCGCGGCAGTCAAGCCTACATCAAGTGCAGAGCCAGAAGTAAATGTGCAGTCTGCACTCCACTGGGCAGTATTGAGCATGGGAGGGAGGGAGGGAGAGAGAGAAAGAGAGAGGGAGAGAGAAGCGGGCTGCAACCAAGTTCAAAAGGCCCCGATGCCTCTGATTGGCTCAATCACGGGCGCCTGTGCTGACTCAGCGGGTNGCTCAATCAAAAAGTGTTTCCCCNGAACCAAAAAAAAAGTGCTTCTCCCACACNNGAAAAAGTGTTTTCCCCAACTAAAAAANGTGTTTTTCCCGCACAAAAAAGTGTCTCCCCCCCGAAATAAGTGGTTCCCCCCCTGAAATAAATGTTTCTCCCTAGTCAATAAGTGTTTCCCTTACCCTCAATATATACATTACTACGAAATGTTTCTCTTTTACTTAGAAATGTTTCTTTTTTTTTGACAAAAATCGTCAACAAGTGTTTCGCCAGAAAAAGTTTATTTTTTGGACAAAATGGCCATCATAATAGCCAGAGGGAATCGCTTCATAGAATGCCCAGAGGTTGTGGATCTTGGACATTATTGACGGTCATCCATGCTAGCAGACGGAAACACATCGGTTGGTAGGTCCAGTGAAGCCGCGTAGGAATGAGAGATGGTAATGAGGCTGAGGGTCAAAAAAGGTGTTTAGCATTGAATAGAAGGAACTCACTCTTCCCGTTCAAGAGTTGTTTGGGGCATTGTGGAGAATTGTGACAAGTTCAAGGTCAAACTAAGTGAATAGTTTTCATGACTTAGCAAGCTATCTGCCTAGACCGTGGGAGATATTGAATTCACACGGTGTCTTATATCAATTCAGAATGGATTGTATTTATTTTTGTTGCTGCCTTGTCCGTTTGCTGCGAGTATCAACCACTCACAGCAATTCCTTACATTGAAATTCACACTTCTGATCCAGGCTCTGCCTCTCACATTCATGACATAGATTGTGCACGTCCAGTCACAGTGTTGATCCCGAAGCCTCGAGGATTCAAATTCAAAGCACCCTCCATTCGGGATCTCCCTCCCAACTCCGTCCCTCTCTACATGGTGCAATTTTGCGAACGACACATCTCAAATTTTTCACCCGTTCAGATTTGCCGTCCTGCTTAGACCACCCGCAATTTCCCAGTTCCTATCTCCACCTCCTCCATCTTGTTTCTCTTTTGTCGCAGGTTCAATGCTGTCGGCTTCTGGCCTCTACCTGAGAATATTGTTCCCGGCCCTGGTGCTTACTCTGATGCTTACACATACTACTACTGTCGCCGCTTTTTCTACCTGATGTCATGTTGCAGGGTGATGAAGAACAAGATTCCTCTATCCGACTCCATCACTATGACTCAATGTCTTGATGGCCGTGCCTACCTCTCTTACCACTCAAAATTCTCTGACATCTGAATTGACCTTTCAAACCCTCTATACCTCGCCAACGCGTCAAGCTGTAATCATGCGGTGGGGAAAGGCAGCATTCGAGTAAAGGGAGGCTGTTAACCCTCACTGTGATCATCTTGAACCTAGAATTCTGGTATGATGCCTCTGCAATGGAGGAATTGAAGCGCCTCACATTTTTTNCAACTCTAGGAACAGGTACAACATGCTCTTGCCGGACATGCAAGGAATTTCATCACTAATGTGTTATTAGGATGATCATTTTGTCATCAAAGATATGATGGCTTCAGACTGGAATTTGGATCGTCAGACCACTCGAACTCAACACTCATTAAGACGGGTAAATGAATTCTCTCACTCTCGCTCTCTTAAGTGCTTACACAACGCCGCGAACTTGAATTTTTCCGGTGTACTTGAACTCTCTGCTTACTTGAATTCGGATCATTGTAACAAGAAGGCAGCGCCGGCTTTGCTCTCTTACCAAGTGCTGCGGCGGGAGCTCAAACTTGATCTGTCGATGATTATCAGCGACGGCAACAATACTCTCCTTTCACGGAAAGAGACAGTCAGATTCCTTACTGAGTGTTCGGTAGTCCTTGCCATCAAAATTATAAAAAATTCTTAGACTTCCTCATTTCATGATACATAGATTACATTGCGGCTATGAAAATGTTATATCTCAGCTCCAGCGATGACTACTAGCATACACCGACCACATCGTCCGCATCCCATACTCATTATTCAACCCCCTTAATCCCCCCAGGACCCCTGTCGCGGCCATTGTGTGGCCACCGCTAACCGCCAACTTTCCTTAGTACCATCACCACTTGCTTCCGCATAATAATGCTCGCCGCATCGACTGTCACTCAGCCAGCAGGGATATTCAAGCTGCCTCCAGAGATCCTCTTGCAAATCATTCCATACCCATTGGATGAAGCTGATCCAAGCAATGTTATTCAGCTTTGTCACGTCTGCAAATCGTGGCTTCCCATCGCGAAAACAAATCTTTACCAATCCGTCACCCTTTTCAACTTGATGATCTGCAAATTCGCTACTACAATCAAGGACAATACCCACCTTGCACCCCTTGTCAAACATCTCACCCTTGATCAAGGGGGCACACCAATAAAAAAATATGACCTAGGGTTGACTTTTTACTTAGGCCGATGAGGAGGCGAACTGACCAAACTCGTGAGAAACTACTTCCATTTCTGGACAATTTGTCATCCAGCAAATGCCGACAGCTACATCATGGTGCGCAACCTTGACTAATGTTTGACNTTTGCTCTCCCCCAACTTACTCACTCGACTTGGCTGCAGCCTTGAACCGTTTCGCTGGCCTTTTATCCGCAACTTCCTTCTTACAAGTCTCACATATCCACTTCTTCGGAGCTCGCCCTATTCGCATGCAGCTGAGGTGGAACTGTGAGTGGTGTTAGTGCGGCAATAGAGCGAGTTCAACTAGGTGCGTACCCATCTTGTTTCACATCCCGCTCGAGTGCATTCAATGACATTCTTACCCTCCTCTAGTTCCTCGTCCGTTATCCGCCTGCCACAGCCCATGCAATCATTGATTGCTTCAAGCTTCTTTGACTGGCGCGAACGTCTGGATCCACGACAAAGGACAACCTCTTCCGAGAACGGGTTGTCATTGTATGTGTCGTGTCGTTGTAGTAGTGTAGGGAGCGCAGGGGTTTGTGGGGCCGCCTTGATATCTGGTGAGTTCCCAAATGACATGTCTCGCTTAGTGGCTCACCAACAGAGCATCTGCAGATGTTTCTTCATTGTGGCCACTCCCCTCAGCCTGCACATCGCTCGGCAACCATGGCTGTGAAACCTCTTCCTCCCAGTCACTCATTGTCCCATCTGCTTCACCTTTGGCAATACTGTCCCCTCCCCCTTCATGTACCTCGTTACTAGTACCTTCCTCTCTATTCGGGGCCTTGCCCACATTACCTTCATTGCTCTCTTCATGTATTGCAGTGTTGGTCTCGTTATCACCTTCATCCTCCTCATCCCTAGGATACTTTCATTGAGATCCAGGCTTTATATACTTCCAATTGGTGCACTTACCTTGTTACCCCTCTTGTACTGTATCTTTGCAAAATGACAAGTTCCTTTTTACTTTTCTTTCCCTTTCAAGTGCCCTTTCAATCCAACCGCTTCTTCCAAAGCTCCTTCAAGTTGGCTTCCTCGGAAGCATCAATTTCCCATGCACCCTTCAACCTGTCGATGTCAACCCAACCGTACTGGTCCTTGTAATGCTGACGCATATTATATTTCCAGACTGCAGGGACCAACTTTCCCTTCGTGGAGCAATCAGGGCAGCGCATTGGTACGTTCGAACTTGGGTGCTGGGCGGATGATACTGATGCTGGTCCATAGCTGAAGGTCACCAGGTTTGGACATGTCGAAATGTCTCGGTCAACCTGATCGGACATTTGCGCCCCCTTCCCTTTCTTGAGATAGATCAAGCATCTCCCTCGAGGCTGTAAACAGAGCCTGCACGGCTCTGTCATCGCTTTCACATCCTTGTCAAAGAGTATATGCGCAGCCATGTGGTCCAAGACACTCAGGCCAACAGTGGGCATGGGATGTGGTGGACCGCAATGAGGACAGTTTTGCAATTTGAGGAGCTCTTCTTCCTTCTTTGGGTCTTTGCACGCGAAGCATGCTTGTACTGTCATCGACGCTCGTAAGTTGCTCAAAGTATAATCAATATGTTCAACAATTACTCACAATTCTCATCCTGGTAAGGGAAGTCAGGGCTCGGCTGCACGTCTGGCAGTTTTTTCAGATCACCAGCCTCTACGTGTTCGGAACTAAGGCGCCCTGCGGTTATGAGAATCGGGCTCTCAAACAAATAGAACGGTTGGCCGGGAGTTGTTGCTGTTGTCTGTGGGTTTATGGGTTCAACCAGGTTACCGGCTACCTTGTATGTGGAACCACGACGAAATGCCCATTGCCAGTCCTTTGTTTCTGTGGCATCGTCATCTGTGGTTGTTCAAACCAAGTACAGCAGTTAGTAGGAAACCGAGGCTTGTGGAGTCACGACCCAATGTCCAGCATGAATCCAGGACAACATCTGCCACGTGAACGTCTCCACGCCATGATGCTGGATTGATGTGGTCCACGCCTCGATGAACCTCCAAATTCTCCTTTGAGAGAGCGGGGAGCTGAAGCCAGCGTGGGCTGCGATCCCACTCAGGGTGCTTGGCCAGTATTGTCGAAACCTCTGTTGTTCCAGTAAGGCGCAGGACAAGCTGGAGGACATCTAAATTCGCATTGTTCCCAACCATGGTTTGAAGAATCCCAAAAAGGACTTCTAGGCGATCGGTCCCGAGGAGAACAAGCCAGAACTTTCCCTTGGGGTTATCAACTTGAGTTTTCGCGACACAAAAGTACGTGTTTTTGACCATTATCATGATGTCGGTGTATAATTGAATTGGCATGAGTAGAGAGCCAGCGTTATCCTCACGTAGAAGGGCCAAGAGAATATGTGCGGCGGCACTCAGGTGGACAAGTTGATCCTTAAGTGATAGATCAATGCAAGTATAGGGCATGGTGAGGTGGAAAAAGAGTCTTCCAAGCGTGTTGAGTGCCTGTCGTACATTTGTGGAGGTAGCATCGTCTGTGGGAGTAGGGGGTGGAAGGATTGAGATCGCGTGTAGCAATTGGTATGCAACCTTCACATCCTGCTTGTCGTCGGGTTTGAGAAGGTATTCAATACAAGTTCTATCAACATTGTTGGCTCGCAGATGAGCGCGTACTTGTCCTTGATACATCTGAGCACCATGTATCTTGAATCCTTTTGCATGAAGAACTAGATTGCGGCCGCGTTTCAGGACATGTTTATAGTCCTTATCGGCGGTAATGTCATCCTCTCCCACCTCAAGATTCATCAATTTTAAGGGTGCGAGCAGGGGATAGATGGGAGATTCAGGGGAGAGGGTTTTTGAGAAAGTGAGTTGAATCAGGGCTTCACCACGTTGTGACTCGCCATCAGAGGCAATTGAGATCACCCGGTAGTGTTTTTGACTTTCAATGAGACATGTATTGATCAGCTGTGCTTGGGCCGTTCCAGTCTCTCGCTTGCAGGACCCCGAGACTAGGATAGGGTGTGCGCTGTATATCCTGGTGTTGCCAGATAAGAGGCCCAAGGCACCAACTGTGGCCTTTTTTGGAAGTAAGTTCCACGTGGGAACGGAAGCAAAATTTCAGACATACCTCGGATGCAAGGTGGGTCTCTTTCTTTTTCAAACGCTATATCGCCAACTCGGGTTTGTTTTTGCTCTTATACTCCAGGATCCCTCGAGAACTGTGCTCACGGCAAGTCCCAAGAATGAAGTTGGTGCGCTCATTGTATTGCAAGCGCCCCTTGACCTTCAACTCATCAAACATCAGTACTTGATGAATGATTACCTCTCCCTTGCCTTTCAAGATGTTGTCAATCGGTGAAAAGCACGCGGAGATGTTCCTTTTTATGTCCCTTAGAACTGGGTAGCCAATGGATGCGGTGAGTTTTGCAACCAGTGATCGTTTGGAAAGTGAGCTGATGGATGGCAGTTCTAGGGAACAATGGCCAAATTCTCCAACACGGCCTCCTCCCATTCTCCACAGAAGGAGTCCTCTGTGTACGTCCCACTCTAATATGCTTTGAGGCTTGTACACGTTGTCAGCAGCTTTGTTGCATAGGTCGATGAGTCCGGCCACACCCCGACCAGCTTTCAGACCAGCCATCAAGACCCGTTCAACCCGTTCAACCTTGCCGCTCCCCACCGCCATTATCAGGGACTTATAAAGATCCAAAACAGCCACCTTTCATACAAGATGCTGCGCATTATTGAGCCCTTGAAGGCGAAGTCTCTTGTTTTGAGCCGATCGTCTTTGAACGATTTCCATGAGCTCCCCAATGGGATGATATGCTAGGTGTGTGTTCTCGTGGACTCCCTCCTTCATTTGTTCGATTATCCCGGCTAACAGTGAGCTTGCTTTCAGGGTTTTACAGCTTTCACAAGGTTTGTTATGCTGGACAACCCCGGTACATTTCAGCCCAAAGAGTATAAGCTCTCCGTTGATGACTGAGTAACTCCAATTGATGGACACAATCTCTGTGTGAAGCCCGAATGGATATGCTGTATGAGGAGTCTTCCCTTCAGGAATTTCAATAGGGATGCCGGGGCAGCGGATGAAGAGTGGAGATGGGTTTGTAGGTATGCCAGCTTTTTTGTTTCCATTGACAGACGCTAATTCTTCAACGTGTTCGTCGTCCGATAGGACTGTTATTTTGGGGTCTTCCGCGATAACTGAGTGTCCCCTTGCAGCCTCAGTGGACGCTTGGGCGGGAACTTCAACATGCTCAATAGCAGAGGTTGCTATGCTTTTTGGTGTATATTGTGAGTAAGTAGCCATTAATATGTGAATAGTCTGACCGACTCACATGTCATCAATGACTTCCATCAGCCTCCCCACTTTCCCCTTGATAAGTACTCCCGCAACCTGTTGATCATAGACCAAGAACCACAAGAGGCCGCATAAGGCCGTCAATCCATACTCCCCAACCTGAACCAGATCCCTCATACTCTCAGCGGATTGCTGACAGAGTACAGCATTGAGGGCTGGATCCCATCCCTCCCAAGCATCCTCTCCGCTTGGGACACTCCTGCGGAGATCACCAGCGAAGTGCGCAAATGGATGGGTATTCTCAGCGACTGGTGTATTCTTCGGTAAGCATTCTATCTTCTCCTCGAGACCTTCTATCAACTTGGCCGCCAATTGACAGTGACCCTGCCTATGCTCCCGTCGCTCCGGAGTGACTGTGTCAAAGCTGGATCTAAGCTGGATCTCAGTGTGACGATTGAGAGAGGTGTGATCACTTTTCTTGGTGCAATCAACAGGCTTTGGGTTGGACGTTTCGGGGCTGAGGCAGGTGCCTTCGCGAACATGGTGGTTACCTTTGGGTTTGATTTCTCTTCTGCTAACTTCTTTCTTTGCTTCTCTTGTGCTTTTAGGCATGTCTTTGAGCCGCAATGACGCTTGTCTAAGTTTGATGCTCCCGCAGCTCCCACCCGGATCATTTCATGACAGTCCGGACATTCCATTAGCTAGTCATATGTAGGTTAGCCTTCTTTCTGTGAACCTGGTTCACATACTCACCTCTTCATTACCCGCCATAGTGTCTTTCTTTCTTAGGAGCTGAAGATAAGATTTTTCATCCGTGTTATCTTTGCTATGCTCAGCCAAACACAAAGCCCCTCTTTCCCCTATTAGGGGAACTTCGATGTAAGCCATGTAAATACAGTCGTGCTAGTCATTTCTATGGCTTCCAATACTCGCATAATACCACGACAGCTTTATTCAATGCAAAATAAATCAAAATAAATGTGACCTCCAAATTTTATTTACCAGCCTCGAGAGGGTAACCAACCGACCAACCCCGTGTTGGGCGCTTAATTTCGTGTGCCCCCTTGCCCTTGATCCCTGGGGTCTCCGGTCGGATTGGGTTGCTGTCCACGAAATCCTTCAGGTGTTATTGCCACACCAAAGACTTCTCTCATTGCACATTCCTTCCCTGACCTACATTGAAGGGGAGGTCAATCAATTCAACAAATCAATTCCATTGCTGTCCTTTCTCGGCCATCTCAGCATCGACGTCCATTTCTTCGAAAATTTACACGCCATGAAACAATTTCTCACATATTTCCCCAATCTACACACCCTCGATGTTAACGATATATGCAATCTACCAATGGCAGACAAGTGGTTCAATGAACCTGCTTCGGATGTACCACCACCATTTCCACCCACCATTCGTACTCTTGGGTATTACATCAGTTCTCAGCAAATGCTGGAAGCCTGCCTGCGGTGGATCCCTCATCGGCAGGACCACATTCAAAGCTTTACTGTCACGATCAGGGATTCAAACCGTGGAACGATGCTAGGATCTACATTGCGCTCATTCGGGACAGTGCTGACCTCTCTGAGATTGATTTGTCAGGGGCCGACTGGTACGCTCTCTCGACTGACACCTCTGACAGTCTGTCCTCAAACGCATACACACTTCTAGAATCGCCAGCTCTTGATCTCAGCTACAATACAAGTCTACGCTTCCTTGTGATTTCCACCGCACCCTTGGAAGAATACGCAGACGGAATGAACGTGTACTTTTCAAGGCTGCTCAGAACACTTTCGTCGCCATCATTAGCACGCGTGGAGTTTGACGTCTTTATGATAACGCCCGTCTGTCATTTCATGGACTGGGGGTTGTTGGATAAAGCTGCGGGGAGCGCAAATGTCCTAATTTTTGTGCCGTGTAGTCATGGGTGTGACATGGTGGGTTTAGAAGGGGAAATTGCTGCCCAGATGCCTCAGCATCTTGGGCAGCGCCGTTTTNCAGTTTTTCGTATCATCCAGTTTCCCATGACCTCCCACTCGTCCACGTCTTTGTAGACTTCCTGTTCTGGTTTCGAAGAGACCGCGAAGACCGTAGATGGTCGATTACAAGGCATGATGAGAGGGCGGAATCAAGAAATTCTAAGGGAGCAGAAGTCACTGGATTATCCGCGAACTCACATCTCCCGCGGAAGGAGTGTGGAGAGTGTACTTTAGAGTAGTTAGAGTAGTAGTAATATTGTAGAGTTTTGTGCCGTGAAAGGTGCGGACATTCTTATGCTTTCTTGTTTCTTCTGAACTTCATGTGCAAGCCTGAAACTCGAGTCGAAACTTGTCCACAACTTGGCTTTTACTTCTGGTTGTGAAAAATCCATCCGATGCTCGTCATTCACGTTTCTCGTGCCCGATTTCCTTTCCAATAATCCGTTGCTCCAACCCTCTACTCTACACTCTTCACGGTCTCTTGAAAACTCAAACAAAACAGCTACACAAGGGGGGTACAAGTGTATAGTCATGTAAATGTGGCCGATACGCTACAAGAGAGCCCCATTCCGCACACCTCTACAACCCATCTTCTTCGTCATTCATAGCACATCACCGTGCACGCCATCTCTAGCCATCGTTCGCTTCCTCACCATTCGACATGAGATGCTGAGGCATCGAGTAGCTGGGGTACCAATGGCTCTCAGGATATGTAGAGTATCTCCGCTACCCGTGGGCTCATAACGAGACTTATGACTGCGAACGTGTCCAAAGCGGCATTGAGGACGACGGTACGAGCACAGATGAAGGCGGCACAGGAGGAGGAGGGCTCGCTGGTCGGGACTGTGGATTCCGAGCGATGATGAGTCACCATTCCCAGCAGCACCACCATTTTCATTGTCTCCATCCCAAATAACCACCGAGCCCATTCTCTGGTTCCTCCCTTTGCACGTATTCCTATCTTCATTGGCCTCCATCATTCCTTGTCATCCTAGACCATAGCCACTACGCCGCAAAGGGAACAACCACGCTCAACCTGAGCACGATTTCCATGATGTAGAGGGCATCGTGGGCAGCAGGGGTCCCATCTTCACAGTCTTCATCGTCCTTAACTCCATCCACACGAAGCGACCATTCCAACTCGCACACAGCACGATATCCATCGACCCCCGAACGCCAACCACACTGGGGACACCTGGGTGTTTCTCGAAGTACCATGATGGAACGTTTGGATAAGAGAAGATGCGCAAGTAGTCCATGGTGAAAGCAAGCGACGGAGACAATTTCTCGATTCATTGCCGGGGTGGAGGCAGCTGGAACGTATTGATGGCAATGGTAACGAGAAAATCGGAGGAGTTGATAGTGGAAATGGTCTAGGCAGTCTCGGCCATGGTCATGGTCATGGTTGGGGTCGCGATCGCGGACGCTCACAGGGAGCTGCTCCTTATCCTTCCCTGCTACTCGATCAGGCATCCTACTCGACACCTCCAAAATCCATCCAAATCGATATGCAACGATCTCCCAACTCGGACAAGGAGCGCTTGAACTTGAAGGAGTGCTTCTACAGGGAGGGGGACGTAAGCTGGGATGATAATCCCCGTAGCCG
>JAPEVF010000850.1:0-19283 GCA_029747585.1 Pleurotus djamor | reverse complement strand
GTGTATTGAGGCTTATGCTGGTGTAGGACCTCCTCGTCGCGCTCAACTTCGCCAACATCCCTGTCACCATCGTCAACCCTGTCCTCTCATCACAGGACCTCCCACGACGCGAGAGGCGTAACGTCCCTGGTGCCGCCCCCCGTGCTTAGTTGCACCATGCTCATACTACTTCATCCATCATGTTTGTATGTTGCTCTACTCGTGGTGACAAAAAGTATCCGGACACATTATGTAAGCCCCCTGTGGAAACCAAAAAAAANTAAATCGCGTAAAATTAATTATGGATGCACCATGACCGTTCTCAAGCCCAACCATATCTACCACAGTAGCCCAACCAAAAACCGACTCATTGGTGCCATTGAAGCCGGAAATTCTGTGCGCAAAGCTGCAAAAATTGTTGGGATCCCATCATCAACGGCACATGACATCTACAAAAAGTATCAGATGACTGGCTCCACGACAAATCTTCCTCGCTCCGGTCGTCCTCCCATCCTCTCGGATACAGGCAAACGCGCCTTGATCAGAAACGCGTTAAAAAACCGGCGAAAACCTTTCCGCAAGCTCGGTAACGAAACCACCCCCAAAGTCTCCGCCGCGACAGTACGAAACATCCTCAAGTCCAAGGGATACCACCGGCGGGTTGCCAGACGCGTCCCTTACCTTTCTCTTACTCAAAAGCGGAAACGGAAGGCATGGGCTTTGGTTTTTGAGACGTGGGGGAAGGAAAAATGGAAGGATGTCATTTTTTCAGATGAGTCGTACATCCAACTTGACGATAAAGCCGCACGCGTTTATGTCACACGGAAGGCTCACGAGGAAATGAAGGAGAACTGTGTTCTAGGAGCCTTCAAGCAGTCGCCACTACGCATAATGGTCTGGGGGTGTATCAAATGGGGGAGGAAGGGGCCTCTCATTGTGTTGGAGTACCCCGGAGGCCGAGGACATGGGATGGACTCGAAACGTTACCAAGAACAAGTCCTCGATCAAACTCTACTGCCGTTTTACAACCAACTCAAGTCTCTCAAGCGTCGCATTTGGTTCCAGCAGGACGGCGCCCCCAGTCATTCAAGTAAATCTACGAAACAATGGTTCATCTCGCGAAAGGTCCCACTTCTCCCACACCCTCCTTCTTCACCCGATCTTAATCCTATGGAGTCTGTTTGGCATGACCTCAAGGCTGGCATTCGAAAACTTGTTCGAAAGCCCACTACGCTGGCCGAATTGAAAAGTGTGGTCCTCCGGATATGGGAGGAGATCCCAATCGCCAAAGTCAACAGGTACATAGGGAGCATGCCGAGACGTGTTCAAACTCTTTGTAAACGTAGGGGGGGACATACAGGATTTTGATCATACTTTTAGATAGCATACCCATTAACCTAGTTACCCTAATTTTTTCAATGGAATCAGTCGAGCGATGGTGGTATAATCGGTGAGGTTGTCGAAGGGGCCACCCCTTGATTATGTAAGTGTCCGGATACTTTGTGTGACTACGAGTATAGGTCCCCCATGTACATCCTAGTTTCTCCATAACTAAAACTCAGTGCATGTCAACTACAATCTCGTCTGAATGATGTTCGAGCCTGACAATTATGACTTCGGACTGTACTTTTGTCTCGCCTCCTTCCCTCAGCGAGGCGCTTAGAATTGAGGAGCGTTCAATCACCCGTGTCATTGCTATTCTCGCATCCGTTGTCAATCATACTTGGTTGGAAATGAAGCTGAAGCTCAACCTTATCCAAAGTCAAAACAGGCGGCATACAAGGTAATAAATACAGGACAGATCAATCTACAGGCTCCTCGTTTCCCATGTCCACGTCCCAGAGATGGACCGCACCATCTCGGCCTCCAGATACGAGCCGCTTCCCATCCGGCGAGAAAGCAAGTGACAAAACTCTCTCACCAATATCAAACTCCCAGATCTTCTCCCAGGTCTCGCATCGCCAAATCCGTATCCTGCGGTCATTGCTCCCCGTTGCAAGCACCTGTCCATCATCCCGGAATGCCAGACAGTCAATCCACCAATCATGGGCTTTGAACGTGTGCGTGATCTTCCCCCGATCGGCGCGCCAGATCTTCATGCTGCCATGTCCGGTGCCAGAAACGATCTGATCTCCGGAAAGACTCCATGCAAGTGACGATGAGTCCCAAGAATCTTCCAACTCGATCACCGCGTCATCCGCCAAATTCCAGACTTTGATGGGTCCAGCAAGGAACGCCAATCGAGAGCCATCCCTCGAGAAAGCAAGGCGCCAGATGAAGTCGTCCCCGCCTTTGAACCTCTTGACCGCCTTCCATTTATCTCCCTCCCACAGCTTGATCCAGCCGCTCCAATGCCCCGTTGCTAGGGTGTGGTTGCCGGTGGAGAAGCAGAGAGATTCGATGTCGCCACTGTCGTTGGGATCTTTGTCGTCAGTACATTGGGTGGTTGAGGGCGGCTGCTGGGTGGTGGTGATGATCCTGACATCCTTCCCATCCGTAACAGCAATGTGTGAACTATCACAGGAGATTGTCGACCTCTCCCCTCGAACATTGGAGATTTCGTTGGGAGATTGAGTGGATCCATTCCAAATAAAAATGGTTGTTGTGTCATCAAGGCTTGAAGTAAATGCAACATGTCCTGGTTCCCGGAGCGAGAAAGTCACACTCTGTATCCAATGGTACCCCTCTCTGAGGTAACCAAGCTGAGCTACGCGAACAGCATTGAATGAGGCAACTTGTTTGACAAATGTCAAGGAAACACTTTACCAAATGGTTGAAGAATCATAATCAAGTCACTTCTAAGAGGTGTGAAAACCTGGGAACCCCATTGGTGCACTGCGGATGGTGGTATGTGTGGTAAGGTGGATGGCGGAAGTGGTTTGAAAAGTGGCCATGCGCGGGCAAGCAGTTGTATCAATGTTTCCTTCGAATCCTCCGAGATAGGCAACTCGGGGTTAAGCAGAGCCAAGCATACAAAGTCTAGCAGGATCTTCCCTGCATTTGGTACCTCCAAAAGCGATACATGCTGCTGTGTGTCTAGAAGAGGGTGAAATGTTGAAAGTGCGGTTGCAAACGGGCGCAATGTTGTCATGATCAGAGGGACATCCCCCCCATCTCATGCCCGGATTTGTGGAGACGTCTGCTAGAAGCGAGAGGGCGTGTGAAGCATTCTCAAATGGATCTTTCTCCACAATTGACATGGCATCTAAGTCTTTGGACAAGAAATCTTCCCAAGAGTGAGAAATTGTCGTGGGTAGTGCCGCCTTTGGAAGGTAAGACTTCGTGTGTGGCTTGACAAAACGGGGAAGTATTCGCCTCGATGCGATAGCTGCGTTGGACCCAGAATCAGAGTCTGAATTGGTTGAGATTGGTCGTCTGGTGAATACTGATTCATGGATGAGTTGCCCAGGTTGGATTTTTCTGCTAGCACAAAGGTGTGGTCTTGAGGGTACGACATTGTCAGTCGGTTAGAAAAGGTCAGACACATCAACAGGTACCTTGAACTTGTGCTGGCGGCATCCTTGTAAGTGAGGGATGGAAATGGAAGGATCTCAAGGATTCTCCACATTGCCGTTAGAGACTTGGTTAGTGGAAGCTGTTTCCATTGACCATCATAGCATTTGACACGAAGGCCCACAGCCATGGCTTCATAGGTCATCCATTGCAGAGCTGGACTGTAGTTCTGCAATTTCTCATTTGAGATATTTCCGCCCCCCCNTGTTGGATCAACGATAAATTAAGTTAATCATAGTAGTTCTTGAGTAAACGCACACATCAGAGTGAGATCCAGCAAACCAGACTTCCTTCACGTCACCTGGGCCAGTCTCTTGTGGGCCCAGTCCACCATTGGCAAATTCTGGCTGAAACTTAACGCGACGCTCATCCAGGGCAAGCGCGTGGCAAAAGTGGCAGACATGTCCCATCCCGGATACAGTCTCGGGGAGGGATTGACCCCGTAGCACTCCGATGGATGAAACAGTGTCCCTAAAGGGAATGGAGATCAGATGAAGGTTGATCAGATGAATACATGCAAGTTGCCCACCATGCACCGACAAAGTGGACCCTGACCCCAGGGTGGCAGAGTGATCTCTTGAATTGGTAACAAAGCTCGGCTTGCTTTCTTTGTCTAAGTATGGATTTTGGCACTCTCATTGCGGCGCCGTCGGATGCGCGACTTCTACTATTATCCACTACCGACGAGTAAAGTTGATAGGCGCTACAGGAAAAGGTAAGAAGGACTCGTACAAGGAATTTTGATTCACCTACAAAGGGATTTGTCGTTTGTTGCCTTTGTGAAGAAGGCCGACCTGGAGAAACGGCCGTCATTCAGTGGCGATGAGAAGTTTGTGGAGATAGAAAGACATACAGTTTCAATCATGCCAGCGATGACACGAGCTTGGTATGCACCCCGCGAAAAGCCTCATTGATGAGAGATGTAGGTGATTACTTAGAGCTTGTCAAAGTGACCACGACGCTCACCAAAAAGGAAGATACGATCACCAGGCTGGTAGTTTTCAGATAGCCACTTGTACGTGGCATGAACAATCTGTTCAAAATTCCTATAGAGTAAAGAAAATTGGCTTCAAAACGGGCGGATAGAGTCACCATTGATACATACCATGCAATCGCCGTATCAATTGCATGATCGAGAACTTGCTTGATGTAGCTGAGAGATCGAAACGACGGGGGTGCGTAAGTGCCGATCCCACTATCGTAATAGACCATTTGGCCCTCATCCTTGATGATTCGGCTGAAGATTTCGACGACATTGGTCGACTATGTCAAGAAGGCTAGATTAATTTCCGCAGTAAGATGAAGGTACAGCACCGAGGGCTCACATGTTCGCTAAACTGGTTAGCAGTGCCATCGAGGTTGACGACCAGGTTACGTCCTTTTCCGAAATGGATACAGGCTGTCCGCCGAGCGGTTTGCGAGCTCGTTGGAGGATTAGTGGTCGGAGGTAGCTCTTCTTGCATCCCACCGACCTTGGGCGCACGAGACGATATGAAAGACGGAAGGAAGCGTCCACACATTGCGAGTTGATTTCGACTTGCTTGGAATTATGGCCGGTATACTTATACGACTCTCTAGCGCTGGGGAACTTGGCTGATTGAGAGCTGTCAGAATGGAAGCTGTCACTGGTCGTAGCCACGAGGGGTGCGCATCTTCTACGAGCTAGGGAGGTCATGAGGCCGAATAAAAAAGACAAGATGAAGGTAGACGGTGAACGGAACACTGTGGGACACGGAAAGAACATACAAAGGGAGAGGAAGAAGCTGATCGCGCGATGGAAACGGATGAGCTATTAAAGTTGAGCTGAAAATATAACAATGAGACTCACGAGACGGATGGCCGCGGAGGTCCATCTGATCCTTGAGGTGATGCTTGATGAGACAGTCGAAATGTTGTCGAGCGGCTGTTCCACGAGTAGGATCAAATTACTTTGGAGGAGGGATGGAATTTCATATGGTGGGCATTGATTCGCATGCGTGTCTATGATGGTTCCACGTCCCAGTCTTAAGTTATACATCAAAGCTCAACTTTCCATAATGGACAACACTGTCGGGATCTGGCTACAGTCGCATCCAAGTTCTGAAAGACAGGCTGAGAAGAGTCAAGACACGAGAAGCAAGATCTGGGGATGGTGGAAACGGCATGCTTCCAATGTCTGGATTTTTGACGGTCAGATGCAATTTTAACCCTTCTGTGAGCTTCCAGAGCGAGATAGTGAGGGCGGCCGTGTTTGAATCATTCAAGAAAAACATCGTATTGACAGAAATGGGAAGGAGTAAAGTTGGGAAACACGGCTAATCGTGGTCCAGCGCTAATCACATCAGAAGCCATAGCCAAGCATACACATACTCTACACCTTTTTCTGCGTACCTTCATCTTCTCCAACCCGTACTCGAAGGCTCTCTCTCACTTCAAGCCTTCGTCTTTCCTCTCTCTTGCGTATCTCACAGGCTACCTGTACTGGTTAGAGGTCTGAATAGGTGACAATCCGGACTTGGGTTTCTGGTGCGTGCGCTGTAACCCCGTAGATCTCAGCCCTCTTGCTAACTTTTTTTTTCGTTTTGCTTTTTTCTTCTAGGCAATGTACCCTCTGACGAATACCGTCTACGATACGAACGATGATACCTACGCATAGCCTACGTCTACCAATCGGGATTCAGTAGCTGATGTTTCTTGGGCTGTTGGTGCGTGAACCATTCCCCATGTCAGCCTTCGTCTATTGACCTGCTCTTGCTCTTCTCACCCTTTCAGACAATGTTTCCGTCCACAGATTGAGGTTCTCGCTATGCTCATCGCACATAACCCAGCAATCGCCACCGATAACTGCTTTTACGCTCTTCGGCTGCTGATGCCGACCCTGTACGATTGACGGCCTAGTTTTTGGGGAGGTTTTGGGTTTGTGGAGATGTCGTGAAGAGGGAGGATTAGGGAAAGGTGGTCTCGAAGACGCTTGAAGACACCTCTACAACCACGAAGAGCCACCAACGTCTGGTCTGGACGAACCCCAAGCTACAAAATCCAACCCACCGCCTATCTCGTATGCTCTATCTCATGATGAGAGCAGGTGCTTCACGACGTACCCATCATCTACAGTAACATGGTCATCAACAACCGCACCACCACCACCATCCGCGCCCTCAACGCAGCCCGTTTCATCTATCACAGGCGTGTTTCAAACAAGCATGCTCCTCGTGCCCTCTTTTCCCTCCTCCGTCGACCTGCCATAGGATATGATAGCGGAGGAAGACATCTTCCCCTTGCTCGCTATCGCACTTGCGGCGACAAGAAGACTTGTTACCGCCATCGATACCGACCGCATATCACGGTTCAATTTGCTACCATTCAATGGTAACCTTCGCAGTCGACGCTCGAGCTCGTCGTGCTGCGATGCCTCGGCTTAGCCCAGGAGGTGGTGGAGCTGGCTCAGGTATTCTATCGTGCGTAATCTTTCTTGCTCCTCGCGTCTCTGACTGACACCTCCGTCTCCTCCAGCTTCTCTTTGGAAGTCTTTAATGGCAGCTCGCGTATCTATGCTGGCTACGGCGATCGCTTCAATACGCTCAACATTTCGACCAGCCACCCTCTACGCGTCGGATTGGAAGCTCAGTAAGACAGGCCGGTTCAAGGCCGGTTCTTGGGGAGATGCGAGGGAGGTTGGAGGTGTGTTCGGTTTCGGTGAAGCCTAGACATTCGAACGCGATGCTATCACAACCACCCAGCCTCAAAACTTTGAACCGTCCATGACCACCCTTTCGGATATGCTCTCCATGCTCCATGGTCCCACACCGTAGGGACCAAATTAAGGAACATGGACGTCCTCTCCCCCTCCTCCTTCAGCTACCTCTCATCCAACCACACCCCCATCGTCCACAGTCCTCCCCTGCGCTGCTTGTCATCTCCAGGATGGGCTTCAAGGACGCACGTACTGGTCTTGATATACCACCGGCTCATCTCAAGCCTTCGCATCCGGATCTCACAGGTGATGGCACACGAAGATTTGCGACGTTATCCCTATGATCTTCCTCCCATCATCCACAACAACCCAGAGCAACAATTCCTTATTCTTTCGCGGCCTCCGGCGTCAATGAAAACCCCGCATATGGCCGCTTTGTCGAACTGCTCTTCGAGCGTATGATCAGCGGACTCGATGTCGACGCTCGTCCCATTGTGGACGGATGGTTCGTGGACGAATGGGATGCTTTCCGGTCCGCAGGTCGGAGATGGTATGGGAGGGAGAATAGGCACGATGAAGATCGGGCTATCAAAGGATGATCGATGATCCATCAACCATGGAAATCGTCGCCCTTTGCTCATCGCAGGGTCAACGTCCTCAATGCCGAGCTCTGTTCGTCGCTCTTCCATGTCATATACTCCTTCCCCCCAGCGATTCCTCTCCCTGAGGTGAGACCCTGTCAACGTCCAACCATATCGTGGCAGCTCGAGTACTTGCCTACCCCACGTCATGAGCTTGTCATCAGGCTGAAAACAGCGATCAGCCACCCGAGGTCGACTTCAAACTGGCCTAGATCCACCACCTCCTACAGCCCGGTCTGTGATCTACTATTTTCAACGTTAACAGTGGATTCATGGAGGTGGACACCGGTCTACCCATACTCTCCCCTCTCCTCGTCTGTCAACCCAGAGCCCCGAAACACCGCTTGATGTCGACCTCAAAGGGAGCTCCTTACTAGTTGACGACTTTTGACTGCTCTCAATTTGTAGCACTCGTTTCAGTCATCGTTGTTCGGCTGCGGATGTACGATTCGGTTTCGTTGCTGGTGCATGCTTGTAGGAGGAGGAGGGTATGGGTGTAGGCTAGGTTCGATCGGGGTCATGATGGACGAAGACTGAAGACTGTGCGACGCTTGGAATCGGCGCTGGTGTTTTTGGACTCAGCTCCCTTCGTCTTCCTCCTCCCAGTAGCGACCACCTCCTATCTTCGTTAGATGCTCCCATCACACGCAATAACCTGCTGCAACCGCATCTGCTCTAGCCTATTGGCTCCCAGCGCTCGTGACGCTATCGTACTCGCCCAACCATATGGAATCGGGGTCAGAGCAGACGGACATGTTTACCTTGAAGGAGTGTCATCGATGCTTGGGTTTGTTGGGATCCCTGCGATAGCAGGAAGTACCCGTCACCGTCGACCTATGGGGATGAAGCTCGTCTGGACGATGGGTCCGCACCTTTCGTGTCTTTCGTTTCTCGATGACGTCTCTCGTGTTTCTCAAATTCCTATGCGTTCAATTGGTTTTCCTCGTTCCGGTGGCTAGGTCCTTACCACCAGCCTCTAGGGCTCGAGGTCATGCTGTCGCTAGACTGCGTAGAAGCGTCCTTCTTTGATATGCTTGCTAGCTTACTGGTCGTGGACTCTATGTGTATCTCGGTCACGATGTTCTTTGACTCTACCTATCTTGCTATATTTGTGGACGCTTTCTATCACGGACTTGAAACTCTTTCTACACTTTATCGTACATACGGACCACAATACTGCTATGATCTCGCACCTTACATGCTTTCCACCTACCTACCTTCAAGCATACGACATTGCGGAAACGACACGGATACACTATGTCCATACCCCCTTCCGTTAGCACGATTCTAGCATGACCCAAGACCCAGTACTCTACTTACCTACGATGCGCCATAGCCAGATTCAATATGAGCGCATATATTCACCCTATATGGCTTGGTTGCGAAACACAGGTTCTGGATAAAGGTCGTATGAACACCGGGAGAGCAATGGCTGGAAGGAAAGTTGCAGGGATAGAGGGAAGGGATAGAGTATCGGGGTGTAATACACAGCTGTTCGCGAAGGAATGTCGCAGCCGTGAAAGTTGCATTCATGTGGCTTGGATAGGAACTCGAAGAACGAGCAGGGAGTGGCGGGATTGTGTATCAAACGAGTATGGTATCATCCAGCAGAAGCGACAGGTCAGGTTCATGGCCAGCATCAGGCTAGAGTGGACAACGCTGAAGGTCGCAAGTATAGGAAGACGTTCAGGGCGTCAGGGACAGAGAACAAGGGAGGCAAGATAGAGTCTAGGAGCGAGGACCTGAGAGAGTGCGAGTCAGTTTTCATCATGGCATGATATCCTGGAGGGTGGAGTCCGAGGACCGTGACGAAGTGTGCGGGGAAGGAGACGGGTGGTTTCGGGCAGTTGAGGCCGTGTCCAGTTGCCATCTTTCCTCTTTTCCCCACTTCCCCTTCCTCATCCTCATCGCCAACGACAACGCCGACGCTCTTTGCTCATGTCTCGTTACTCTATAAGACCCAACTCTGTCGCTCGAGTTCTGGATGCGGAAGATCCTGCCACTCTTCTCATCTTGTCGCTTCCGTCAAATCCTTGCCTTTACCAAACGGCCGAAATGCTCAGTCGCTTGGCTAAACATCAAGTATTCGCGCCCTTTGACTCACTTCCTCCGTTCATGTTCATGAAAACGACCCAGCCATCTCGCTCGCCCGTTGAGCTTCCAGTTCGACGGTTACTCTACTCTACGCTTCTTCTCACCTGCCTTTTCCTTTCACTGCTCCATGGTCCTTCCTAATGTATTGTGCGATTCGGCGACGCATACAAGGCTACTGTCGTGACTCCGTTCCTTATCTTTTCTTGTACCTCCGTAGATTCGTTGACGACATTATCATCCACAGCTATTCTCTCCTGTTTATCTCTTCGTGCTTCCCTTCGACGTTCTCGTGCATATTGCGCTGCTGCACGGATGCATATAGCTAACTCATGGAACAGGATCATCGCACATTAGAGACGAAACGGTCTACGCGTAGACTTCTCCTGACTATGTGTCTCATCCATGGCACACCAAGTTGACTTGATTCCCGACGGTATGGTATGTCATATTGCATTGACGCACTAGAGTATGTCGGCGTTTTGGAATGTGTGGAACGACTCTGACAAATTGACATAATAGTGCTGTCACCGACCCAGATAGCGACAAGTATGGCGTACCACACCGCCGTCATCGGATGATCCATCCCACGATGATCTCAAGGAGCACGAATCCCATTCTGGAGTTTGAGTTACGGCATACCTCAGGGTAATCATCAAAGGGTGAGCTCACCTGTCTTCCACGAAGGAACGCTAACGCTCATGACCACTACTGATTCGGACCACCCCTCATGGGAAAACCTCTCCAATTCTCCAATTCTAGCCTCGCGTCTCAACTTTACCCGCCTATCTCACTCCATCAATTGCCTGTCTCGTTCTCTACCCGCCGTCTTGCTGACCGAATCATGATCCACAAGCTGGATACTAGCTATGCCTTTCTGCTCTGTCTCTTACCCGATCATCCGGCAGAATCTTCCTGAAATTGAAGCAAGCCTTCTTCATAACTTCTTTTATCACAAATGTGAAGCTGACACCGTTTGGTTGGCTACGTCATCAGTAAGACCCATCCTTCTTCTTCCCGTCGATTCATTCGTGCTCCGTCTCAAATCACCCCAGCCTCCGCATGTCACATACCGTCGAACGAAACACTGCGCAACAAACGAAGCGTTAAGAGGATTTCCTACCTCTGTTCTCACGGACTCGCGCTGGCTTGCGTACACCAGCATCTGGATGTGGCCAGGAATCCTCAGGATATAGCGAAACGAGAAGTAGACTGCGAAAAGGCGATGCACCTCCAATAATAATGTGAGCCATGTTATCTCACCGCGCGAGAACATGGCTGTCTGAGATCAAATCTCCCGCTTCACTTCAGGCTCTCGACGTCTCGTCTGGCATATATACTTGTTCTCATCCATATGAGATGGAGATGGACAGTATTCTGGCACGAAGGCGAGATGATCGAAATAACTGAAGATGGAGATTAGCTGTATTGCAGGCTAGAAACGCCTGCTCTATCCTACTTGTGTCTGTCACGCAGCCACCGAAGCTTGGATTTGTCGGTGCACGCCTGCCTCACGATTCCCATGGTTCTCGCCCAAACGTTGCGGCGGTTCTTGGAGCGACAAGACTTCCGATCGACGAACTGGATGGAAGAGTAGACACGCGAGTATATTATGTTTGTGAGTGTCATTTGCATTTGCTTCTACTATATTTTACATTCTTTCGAAGTTCATGTTGCATTCATACCCTTGTTTCATCTCTCGTCTCAATCTTCATTTCTCATTTCTCAAGTCGATTGTAAATTTCAAGTCACGTATTAGTTTTCCCGCCTCAACTTCTGAGTAATACCTCAAGACTGGTTGAGTCCTGGTTGAGTCCAAGACAAAGATCAAGAAACCTATCTGAAAGGCCGAAGAAACCGTGCAAGACCTAACTCAAATCCTCCATTCGCGTCTCGTCTTGATAAGAAACTCGAAGAGCAAAAACAGACTGGCGAGAATTGGGACTTGAACGAATACTCTAGACGACAGATCCGAGGACACCGAGTGCGGGGACGATGACGTCAAAGGCACAACCGGTGATTACGGTCCATTGAGTCCGTCTCCCATCGTTTTCTTTTCTTCCCACCAACGACCTTGACCTCTTTCTCATCGCCATCAACAACGCCAACGATCTGTTCCCATATCTGTCTTTCTGAACGCAAATGTGGCCGATTTACGACTCGGTCTTTGACTCTCTGGCTGGTTATGGGCGATTCTTCGTCTGTTGTTATGGTCCAATCATCCCCTAACACCTAACTCCTATCCTTGCCCCTTTTACCATTACTCTTACCTTTCCTCCGACGAGCTCCGCCTGCTCCGACGTTTCCTTCGACTTAGCCATATCCTCTCCTTGGACCCTTTCCTGCCTCATGTCTAGACACATGTTCCCCTTGGCAATACCTTGGCTCCTCATGTTACTACTGCTGCTCTATTACATACAGTAGGTACCTCTAGTATATATACAGGCACCCCAAGTAGAGTTACGGCTAGTCGAAATATCAGTTCTAGTTTCCCCTCACTAGGTGCTCCGTGCACAAGGTCGCTCCGACGTCTCTCCGTCATCTCCGCTCCTCTTCTTTATCGTCAAGTTCCATTCTCATTCCCTCTCTCCTTTCTCACTAGTCACTAGTTGACTTAGTCTCTACTCGTACGACTCTCCGCTAGCTCCGCTACCTCCGACTCGTACTCTCTTATCTATCTCTACTGGAACCACTGAAAGAGTGGGTGATCAAGTTAATAACTTGATCGCTGGTTCATCTCGTCTCCTCCGACATCTCCGACGTCTCCTCCGACTCTCTCCTAGCCCCCTAGGAGCTTCCCCTGTCTTCGTTCCTACGCGCCTTAACATCTGTGCCACCCCAGGCTTCTCCTTTGACCTTGGGCTGATTTCCACAGTTCCAGCCTCCAAGAGTCCGTTTCCTCGAGTTCTTTCCTTTCATTTTGCCTTCGAATGTGCTTTGGATAAGGTGCTTGAGCTACGTGGACTCGGATTCTCGGTGAGTCCTCTACATTCTCCATACGACGTTCGCCTCTAACTGCCTTTTGCCGTTTTTTTTGCTGCAGAAAACCTCCTCTTCGACTATTTTCTACGGCTAACTCGAGCTTCTAAGCGTAGCTTGCGCCTACGGTGTGGTGGCTGATATAAGTATACGCGGATGACTGGTGCGTGAATTATATCCTCCATTCGAAGTTCTCCTCCGGCTGACCTCTCTCTTGCGTTTCTTTTTCCTTCCAGATACCCTCTCTGACCACCGGCTCCCATACCACCGCTCACAACTTCACCTCAATGACCTTTTGACGCCCCCGACTCAATCGTAGGCGGAAACGATGGTCATGTTGAACGCTGGTTTCGGATGGAGGTTCGAGTTAGAGATGTCGAGTAACGGGAGAGTATATATGAGATGTTCTCGGAGCTCGAAGAAGACGGCGGAAGATTATCGCAGGGTGCTGTCCTGACTACGAATACCGACCATCGCACATCCTTACAAAGCTCAGCGAACCCTCTTTCGTCCAAGCCATAGACATCAGCACCTCGACGCACAGGCTGTCCATTTCTAGCGCGCCAGACAGTTGATTATTCCACATCCACTCTGTAATCCAATGCCGTCGCCACCTCAGATCGCCTCTTGCAGCTCTTGCAGCTCGTGGTTCCCTCCAAACGCCTCCACAGCAAATCCCCGGCTTCACAACCCATCTCAACCAAAAGAGCCCCGTCCGTGGTATTTCCTTCAAGCTACAAGAAGAGGAGCATGAGCGCAAGGACAACTACGTCCCCGAAGTTTCGGTGTTGTATGTTAGCGCGAGTGTCGGAGGCTTGGAGGTGGATAGCAATAGGATGGCAATACCAAGGTGCGTTTTCAGAGCTGCTCCTCCGGTTGATGTTTGTTTTCTTTGATTTCGCTATGTTGTCGTTATCGTTTTTTGTTTCCTTCACCATGGACAATTGTTTATCTCTCTTGGTTTCGTTCTCTATGGTCACCTTTCGTGAATGGATATGCCATCTCTTCTCTCTGTTATCCCCATTATCTTTTCCTTTTCGCCGTTTATTACGCTATCATCAATACTCTCTCTCGCCCACGTCGAACAACAATCCTGATTCATGTTCCCTCTTTCAGGACCTCCTCATCACGATTGTCAACCCTGTCCTCGCATCACAGGACCGCACACGGTGCGAGAGGCGTAACGTCCCTGGTGCTGCCCCCCGTACCTAGTTGCACCATGCTTGTCCTCATTGCATCGTAGTTGTATGTTGCTCTATAGGTCCCCCATGTACAATTTAGTTTCTCCATAACTAAACATCGGCGCATCCAAACTACGATCTCGTCTGAACGACCCCCGACTCAGAGCTTGACAATTATGACTTTGATGCACGGAATGTACTTTGGTCCCACCTCCTTCCCTCAGCAGGGCGCTCAGCATTGCGGTGGGCTCAATGACCCATGTCATTGCTACCGTCATATCTGTTGTCAATCATGGTCGAACATGAAGCATGAAGCTGAAGCTCAACCTTGTCCAAAGCCAAAACGGGTGGCGTACAAGGTAAAAAATACGGGACAGATCAATCTACAGGCTCCTCATCTCCCACACTATGCACCCCATACCCGTTGAATTTAACCCGTTGATGGGATGAAAATGATACATCACCCGTTGAACGGGTGATGTTCGGGTGAAGACTGGTGTGTTGATAATACACCGTAGGCTACCCGGTGACGACAAGCTATTTTTTCACCCGGTAGCAACCCGGCAACCTGGTGAAATTCATCTGTATGGTTGGCGGGTGGTTTGAACACTCGCATCTGGCTGTGTCAGGTAAAGTATAGGCTCCGTGTTGATAATTCTGTGATGGTATAATCCATACAAAAATGTTTCGAGAGATATATATAGGATAATCAAAAATTTGACACAAAAATTCAATTCGCCGTGTGGCCGTTGGTCCATAGATCCATAGTTGACATGACATGATAAGGCACGACCACCATACTCAAGACAAGGTTAGTTATGGATAGAGGAAGGCATGAGGAGGCATGACTCACCAAGAGGATCCCATATGTTGAGCTACGCCGCGTTATGAGGTGGGTGGTAGGGCTTCAAGCCGTACCGTATACGGCGACGGCCGTAAAAAAAACGGTAAAAATACGGGGGGGTACAGGGCTACCCCGTACGTATTGGAGAATTCAGAGGGAGCCGTACGGAACGGTACGGGAGAATAAACGGGGACACGGCCGTATATAAGGGATGTATATAGGAGGCCCCCTAGAGAAAAGGGACACGCGCAAAATGATTGAATTTTAGGTTGCTAGACTCGTTTTACAAGCTAACTAATGAGCGCGACGAGCACGGCGTATCTGTTGTTTGTATACCATGAGTGTTCGAATAGTCTTTGGCTTCAAACTAGCCCGCCGAAGGGATATTGTGTCCCGCGCAGCTGAAAAGATTCGTTCGACTGCGACCGCATTTCCTATAGAGTGGTTAGCACTTGTTCATGGTCTGACAGCAAAAGATGAATGAAAGACTACCAGGTATCCCGAGAATATCATACGCAAGCTGATAAAGGTCAGGGAATTGAGAACGGCGCTCAGTCCACCAAGTGATGGGATTAACGTCCGTGTTTGCGAGAGGAAGGCTGAAATAAGTTTCGAGCTCACTTGTGGCAGCGGTCTGACGCTTTCGAAGACCTGCAAGAAGGTCAACATTATCGGAGTCGGCTGCAGTGGATTGCGAGGCTGCCGATGCCGAGACGGGCGTTTCCTTGGGCTTCCGGCCCTTGTAGTGGGAGTCGAAGTGGCTGGCCAACTTTGTTTTTGCACGTTCCAAGTCAGCAAGGAGGGTCTTGTCACCGGAATACTCGTCCTTGAGCGTTTTATATGAGATCCGTGGATCTAGTACTGTTGAAAGATCAGATAAGTCCTTAAAATGAAGATGATTCCGGAAACGCACATGAAGCCCAAGTATAGAACGGTGATTCATCAATCTTTGTGTAGTATTCACCAGTAATCCCTGCTACTTGAGTTAACAGATTCCAACAGTTGTTGCAAAATGTAGTTAATTCGGCCCAGCAAGGATTATTAACAAAAGTCCAACAAGCCCTCTGGTCTGTTAACAGATGCCCAACAAGATTCTGTTAACAAAACGCAACAAGGGTGTGAATATAGTTAACAGAGCACCATCAAGGGAGCATGGCTGTTAACAGAAACCCAGCAGGCCAGAACTCGCTGTTAACAGAGACCCATGAGGGAACTGGGGCTGTTAACAGGGATCCAGCAAGAGTATATATCCTGTTAACAGAAACCCATCAAGACACTATTCACTGTTAACAGAACACCATGAAGGAACTGGAGCTGTTAACAGGGAGCCATGAAGGAACTAGGGCTGTTAACAGGGGCCCATCAGGATAGTATGTATCTGCTGTTAACAGGAAGCCATGAAGGGGCCAGGGCTGTTAACAGAAATGCATCAGGACAGTGTAGGCTGTTAACAGGGACCCAGCAAGAGTATATATTCTGTTAACATAGGCCCATCAAGACACTATTCACTGTTAACAGAACACCATGAAGGAACTGAAGCTGTTAACTGGGACCCATGAAGAAACTAAGGCTGTTAACAGGAACCCATCAAGAAAGTATTCGCTGTTAACAGGGACACATCAAGACACTATATGCTGTTAACGTAGACCCATGAAGGGACTAGGGCTGTTAACAGGGACCCATCAAGGGTGTATATCCTGTTAACGTAGACCCAACAAGCCAGTATATGCTGTTAACAGGAGCCCATCAAGCATATATATGCTGTTAACAGGAATCCAACAGTAGATGTGCTGTTAACAGCAAACCAGCAGGGTAGTATACCCGGACCATTAGCAGACTGGGGCTGTTAACAGGAACCCATCAAAATAGTATTTGCTGTTAACAGAAACCCAACAGTGGATTTGGGCTGTTAACAGGGGCCTATTAGCATTCTATTGAAAGTGGACCATGAGAAAAGCCCCTAAAATTGTAGTTCCTATCTGTTAGGGGTTAAAAGAAGCGTGGGAAAACTCAAAAATATATGAAAAGGGGCTCATTGGATAGAGCATAATGGGTTTCATGACTAAAGTGGTCTCAGAAACATAGGGTGCCTACTTAGTTTTAGAGATTTTAAGCAATTATGTATTTTAGCATTGATTATAAAAACAATTCATAAATTATAAAAAAANGATATATTGACTGTGAGAAGAATCTAGTGACTGTGGAAAAGAAATATTGACTGTGAGAAGAATTTATTGACTGTGGGAAAAGGTTCCGCATAGGGGAACCCCTTTAATAGCATTGAATCACTTCTACTGACTGTGGGAAAGTGTTATTGACTGTGGGAAAATCCATTTTCAAAAATTTCGCTCATTAGAAAGAGCATAATGGGTTTCAGGACTAAAGTGGTCTTAGAAATGTAGGCTGTCTACTTAGTTTTGGAGAAATGAACACTTCTTTATTTTTATTACTATTGCTTGCATTTCTATTGATATATTAAACCAAAACTCCGTCCATAACACATGTTACTGACTGTGGGAAACCCTTCCTGACTATGGGAACTAATTACTAACGGTGAGAAATCATACAATTCTAATGAAACTTCGTCATTTCAGGGTCATTATTGACTCTGGGAACATATTATTGACCGTGGGAAAGCACAAATTTTTGAAAATCGGTAGATCTCCAAATTCTAAGCCTCTGAGTGAAAGGAGCATGCTTGGAGCATATCTAGTTGTTGAGAAAAGTCAAATTTACTTTGACAATTCTATAGGTTTCATGATTTCAATCATATGCTTCTTCTTCTCATTATAGCTGCTTCTACCTTGCATGTTCTGTACTATAGCAGTCTATGGCTTCTCTCTAAAGACATGATACTGGTGGGGAAAGGTGAGACCATAGATATGGTTGGTAAAGGAGAACAGATATAAATACCAGGTATGCATCAATGTTGGTCAATCTCAATAATGGCAAGCAAGTTTGAAGCTATTCCAAAGCAGGTTGTTATTATTGTTGCTTCAAAGAGTGGGAATAGTGAGAGATTACAAGCTAAGCATACATGTATATCCATGGGAGCCATACAGATGATCAACAAGTTACAGAAGGTGTGAATAGTATAGATGGATTATAGTTGAAACCAAGGCTATTTCAGAATTCACCAAAGTAAATCCAACTTTGCTCAATAACTAGAAATGCTCTAGGGGTCCTGCTTTCACTCAGAGGCTTAGAATTTGTAGATCTAGTGTTTCGCAAATTTTGATACTTTCCCACAGTCAATAATATATTCCCAGAGTCAATAATGACCCTGAGATGCCGAAGTTTTATAAGAATTTTACATTCTCCCACAGTTTCACTTGGGTTCTCACGGTCATCCTGATGTTCACACGGTTAGTAATACATATATTGACCGGAGTTTTGGTAATCTAGCATGAAGTTGATACTCTTGAGATGGAACAAAAATAAAGAAGTGTTTATTTCTCCAAAACTAAGTAGACAGCCTATACTTCTGAGACCAGTTTAGTCACAAAACCCACCAGGCTCTTTCTAATGAGCGAAATTTTTAAAAATAAAATTTCCCACAGTCAGTAAATTCTTCCCACAGTCAGTAAAAGTGGTTCAATACTATTAGAGGGGTTCCCCTGTGCGGAACATTTTCCCACAGTTACTGGATTCTTCCCACAGTCACTAGATCCTTCTCACAGTCAGCGCATTTTTCCCACAGCCAGTATATTCTTCTCATGGTCTATAGATTGTTTTTGTGATCAATGCTAAAATGCATAATTGCTTAAAANTCTCTAAAACTAAATAGGCACCCTATGTTTCTGAGACCACTTTAGTCATGAAACCCATTATGCTCTATCTAATGCGAAAATTTTGCTTATAAAATATTTTCCCACGGTCAACATTATCAGTATTTCATGAATATCTCTAAAACTAAGTAGACACCCTATATTTCTGAAATCATTTTAGTCACGAAACCCATTATGCTCTATCCAATGANGCCCCTTTTCATATATTTTTGAGTTTTCCCACGCTTCTTTTAACCCCTAACAGATAGGAACTACAATTTTAGGGGCTTTTCTCATGGTCCACTTTCAATAGAATGCTAATAGGCCCCTGTTAACAGCCCAAATCCACTGTTGGGTTTCTGTTAACAGCAAATACTATTTTGATGGGTTCCTGTTAACAGCCCCAGTCTGCTAATGGTCCGGGTATACTACCCTGCTGGTTTGCTGTTAACAGCACATCTACTGTTGGATTCCTGTTAACAGCATATATATGCTTGATGGGCTCCTGTTAACAGCATATACTGNCTTGTTGGGTCTACGTTAACAGGATATACACCCTTGATGGGTCCCTGTTAACAGCCCTAGTCCCTTCATGGGTCTACGTTAACAGCATAT